>VACF01000525.1:0-298808 GCA_006891605.1 Pleurozium schreberi | reverse complement strand
CTTATTGTAAATCTTAAATTCTACACCAAATTTTGTAATTGTGAGTATTGCAAAAAAATCGAACTGATTTAGCATATGATATATTATTTGCAATTAAAAATTACAATTAATGTATGCTCCTCTTTTAATGAAGCACATTAAAAAATTACATATACATAGGATGAAAAATGAACAATATACAAAAAATAACATACCCCCCACTATATACCTAGACTTTGCATGCATAGTCTTTTTTTGTTCAAGCATTGCACCTCTAAGAACCTAGTGTTCATTTTTTAAATGAACAATAAATTGTCAAATAGAAAAAAGTATGTGATAGGAAAAACTAATTTATGATATAGATTTAAAATGAAATTAAAATACACTAATCCCAATGGCAACATTGCTTTGACAATCAAAATTAATTCTAATTATAGAACTTTTTTGTTTTGAATGACCATGAAAATTGAGCTCTAAAACAAATCCAGTTCATTATTTTTGAAAATGATGTTGTGATTGCTTGCAAAACAAGATGTTATATAATTGTCACATCACAAATCCAAATGGAATGAATCAAAGATTTGCATGTAGACAAAAACATAATATATGAAATATTTTTCCATATTATTTTAAGGTATTGTGGATGTTTTTTTTYCTTGCCAAGTTTAGTTCCATGYTTATTGGAGTCTCYTTGTGCACCAATTGAAATAATTAATATCTTTCCATRAACTTAATAATTTTTTCTATCACATAAGAAGTTTTCAAAAAGGTTCACCAAAAATTGAGTTCATAGCAATAATTTACCCAAAATCCACTTTTCTTTCAAAGTAAAATGTAACTTTAGGGGTTAAACTTGATAGTTACCAAGCATCAATGAATTTTTTTCATAAACCAAAATTATTTTCTATTCTATTATTTTTTTAAATAATTCTATAAATTTTGATTCTTTGTATTTTATGGTTGTTTCATATTGAAATACCTTATCAAAATATAATAAATTTTTAATTTATCAAATTTATCAATCTTAAATTAGAATTCTGATTTATTTTTGTATTGAAAGAGTCTTTGTTAATCCTCGAAGGACGCTAAGGACCAAAAATGTCTAATGAATTACTTCATTTTCTACTGTAAATACAAAGAATGCATGTATTGATTCAATAATAAAAATATTTTGGTACCTACCTTGGTTATGGGGGCCACATCGTCAAGGGTTAAAATCAGTTCTTTGAGCCAAGCTTCATTAATAAAATTCAATAGATAATCGTTTTCTCATCATATTATTTTTGGAAAAAATAAGTTACATTGATTTCATAAGGACATTGATGGAAGATTTTTTTGTCTATTTCAAAAGCTTTGTATGGGAGGAAAAACTCATATACRAAGTAATTATCATATTACWTYCATCGTGTTTCATTCCATTTGTGCTTTGTCTTAAATACATTTGTCATCACCTTTTACTGTACAATTACATCAAATTTTGTTTAAAATTCATTAAATTTTGACAGCACTTAAATTTAATTTGCCTTCACCTCTRTAAATTTGTATTCAAAACTAGTTATCAATTGATTTTAATATGTGGATGTAACTTATACAATTATCCCATCCTCATTAAACAGGGTACAAATGTTGATTTAAGATCTTTAGTATCTGTGCTCATCCCCATTTCACAAGTATGTGTTTGAAATGTTTTATAAAACGTTAAAATAATTCAATTTTGCTTGTAATTTTTTCCCATATATTGTCTGCATTTAAGATTAAAATCAAATGACATAATTTTTTTATATTAATTTAGTTGAAAATCCGAAAATTATTTTCATTAAATTTATAGCAATTTGTACAAACTATTACAAACAATTGCTGCTTATAGGTTATTGAAGATGATAAACAATGGACTAGTGATGCTTTATATCAAGAAGTATACAATTGTATACATATGAATAGATGAAATTGTTGATTTACATATACATATCAAGGTATAGAATATTTGCAAATATAAATAAGGGGAAATTTTATCTTGTTCTATTTTCATTAATTATGTGTAATTAAGAATATTTAATTAAATGATCTTTATATCCAAAATTAGCTATATGCCTCTTCATTTCAGAATAGACAAAATTATTTCATAAACATAATTGTTATCATTGTCATTGCAGTTATATTCAAAAGTTGTAGTTGATGGAATGGATTTATGCATCATTTTTGACTTAGGTTTTCGTCATTACACGGGTGATAGTACTTTTGTTTAATTGTGGAAGATCTTTTCAAATTTACCATTTCCACTAATTTGGCAATAATCACGGAACACTATCACTTCACTGTTCCTGTAATAAGACATAAGTGTCATAACTCTTTTTCCTTTTTGAGTTCACCTTCTGTGCTTGGGTTTCTTTTTCTTCTATTTCACCACATCACAATTGCAACAGTCACGCTTTCTACTGAGATTTAACAATTTCTACTTTGATGCAAACTTCTATTACTCATTCAGAGTATTGTTTTCCTTTTGACGAAAAATCTTTGAGGAAATTCATCCGCAAAGTGGTCTACTTTCTTTGTGGCATATACAGTATTTAAATTTCAATACCGTAGCCCTACATAACTAAATTTTGGCTGACTGAAGTTTGTATTGACTTTCATTTCTASCTCCTCATCTTCTTGTACAAATACTAGGCATTGCATACATGGCCATGGCTGTCAATGCCTATGCGAGGCACAATAACTAACATTCAATCAAAACTACAAAATCATGAATCATGACTAGGAAAAAACACCTTTTTCCAAAATTCCATTCCAAACTTCAACCATTGACACATCTTTTAAAAAAAAAACTTCATGCTCGAAGCAGCAACTTCAACCACTGACACATCTTTTAAAAAAAAACTTCATGCTCGAAGCAGCAGCAACAAGCACATACACGTACGAGCGGCATAATCCTACAAAGAGCCCTAGTACTTGTCGAGAAACTCTTCCACCTTGTTCTCGGGCACACCCTACTACAATCCACAAAAAGAACTACATAATACATCTATTAATTTCATGCCAAAATCAATCTTCATCTTCTTTAGAAGAACCTGACTCTCTGAGGTCTAAGTCTTGCAATGGAACCTCCTGAAGCCAGTCTGCTACTCCTTCGTCACGTCAAATAGTCTTTCCCATTCCTAACGCTGCCTCGTTCTCTTTAGACATGACTTGGGGTGGACGCAGACCATCATGGTCTACATCATTTCCAATGGCAAACATGCCTTCGTCTTCGTGACCTCCGAGGTCACCATGCACTTGCCGTCCCCGTATCTCTTTGTACAGAACTACTTTCCATCCTGCATCCTCCTTTGCGTYAACAAAAAATACTTGCTCTAAGTGCATGGGAAATGCAAATGACTTTGGTCCAGAAGGAACCGGCCGTCGGAAGTTAGCAAGCATGAAGCCCCACTTGTCTTTTTTCATACATGCATTGYTGCCTTCATAGTTAGCCTTCACCCAACTGCATAGCAACATTATGACACATAGATTTCTGTAATTCAATTCCACTATTTCTTACAATTGACCAATGTATTTGACATCTGCAATTACCGGATTTCTATCCCTTACACCGGATCTCCAAGGCCGGCGAAATGTGGCGGCCACGCCTGAATCACAAGTTTTCAAATGCTACTTGGCGCTTACAACACGTAAGTGGTTTCCAAAAGCCCACATTGACATGTACTTTGTGGCCAAATCTGATGGAGGTTTAGATAGAGAATATACATCCGCTTCAACCTCATTAGGATCGGCAGCCACCCTCTCAGCGACATGCTTCTCTAACCACTCTGAAAAYGGACAAAGTTCTCTCAACTCTAGAGGATATGGTACCAATCCTTGCCCACAACGAYGACAACTTAGCCTCCTAAACCTTGCACGTTCTATTGTCATCGCCGCTTCATACTCTTCATATTCACTACAATTGCACATTACAAAAAAATYAGACACATGCATTACATTAGTAGTCCTTTTTTTTAACCCGCTATTTTGATGCAAGTCTATTGACCAAATCAGATCACCACTTCCCAATCCAAAACTCCATTTACTTAAGGCCCATAATTATAAAACATTTCACTAACAATATTATAAATTTGTCACTAATGACCACTGCCACTCATTACATAACATTTTCATTATTCAAATATCAAGACTGTGATGTGTTTTCTAAATAGCACTTTCACATTCTTGAACTTTGGATAAAACTTACTCATGGTGAGCTGTTAGTTGAACCGCATTGTCAATAACAAAGTTGTGCATCCATGACTTTAGTTGCTAGGAAAATTTACGAGGTCTTACTTTTCCTTCCGCAATTTCATCCACTATTGTAGGGTCCTCCTTGCTATCCCACACGCGCCTACTTTTTGGATTGTATTGACTCATATATTCAGTCACAAACCCTAGAGCCTCTTCCACTTGGTATCCTTGTGTAATACTTCCCTTAGGTTTTGTTAGGTTCCTCACAAACCCTTTTAGTCCCTTGAAGTTCCTCTCGTACAGATACACCCACCAGGTATGCACCGGGCCACATAAAAACTATTCCTCCACAAGGTACACAGTGAGGTGCATCGTGATATCAAAAAAAAAAGGTGGAAATTCCTTCTCCATGATTGCCAAAGTTTTTGCCACATTGTCTATGAGTTTATTTTTTCTTTTAGGATTCACCAGTTTCATGCAGAGTCTCTGAAAAACTCTACTTAGTCTCATGATGACCCCCACCACGCGTCTGTCACCAACGTTCCTCAGACAAACTGGAAAAATCTATTGAAGCAAAATGTGGTAGTCATGGGATTTCAATCCACGAAACTTACCATCATGAATTTTTGTATGCAATGCTGAGACATATCGTGAGGGAGTCCTGATAGAACTTAGAGTGTCCATGAACTCCTTCTTATTAGCTGTTGACAATTAATAGGGGGCATCAGGTAGCCAGAGTCGATCGGCATTCGGACCTCGTGGTTCAATCCAAAGCTGTGGAGGAATTCCCTCTGCTGTAGGTTCATTCTCACAGTAGCGTTGTCTTTTTCTCCCACCAATGTCCTCACTATGTTGTCACAGACGTTCTTCTCACAATGCATAACGTCAAGTAGTTGTTTAATTGGAAGTCTCTAAACACTCCCAAATTCAGATGTCATTAGACATGCCAAAGATTACAAATATATTCTAAAGATTCCAAATACTCAAAAGTTTTCAAATATAATCAAAAGATCTTAAATACACTTATAAGATTTCAAATTCAATGAAAAAATTATAAAGATATTCAAAAGATTCCAAAAAGATCCTCCAAATTTATTAATGGAGAAGTGTTGAATTTTTGTTGATTTGGACAGAAGTTCTTGCTAGTATTACTAGCATTGTCCAAATTCACACAAATTTGTAAAAATGGTCATTAGAGTACCCAAGTCAACAAAAAATCAACACTATTCTGTTCATTTGGACACCATTTTCTAGTAGTGCTTTGACGAGACAATGGGGTGGCCCTAAACCTCTTTTGCCTCTGCATAGCGCGATACTATATATGATGTTTGATGTTATGATAGCTAAAGGACAATCATAACAGCCCTACTGACTGTGAAGATTGTTTCTTCATGCGAGCTGCATACTTGACCACAAGGAATTGAAGACGTTCGTGAGAGAATGTTAAATTTTTCTCTAGTAGAATGCTTGCAAATTTTGCTTGGCACACGACTCCAATCTACAGTGCCTTCTCGTTTCTGTGTCGAAGTTTGGTACCAACACCTACTGCAATGAAACCATTCTGAAAAAGATCTATCAATTTTCATAGGAGCAATAGCCAATAGATGCRGTGCCTTCATCCAGGTATTGAAGTCTGGTTTGTTTTTAAAAGACGATGAGTTGAACATGGAACTTCCTATGCAATGTTGTATGCAAAAATGAGAAATAATATATCACGCTTCTGAGAAGAGGAAAGAAATGCCTTTTTTCAAATGGAGAACGTATTCCAATTTTGCACCCTACAGTTGGAAATTCCAACGCAGAAATACATTCCAACACAAAAATCAGCATTGGAAACGCGGAATTCAACAAAACCAATCTGATATGTTTGTGTGGGTTCCAACGCAATTTTTCACTGTTCCAACGAGGTTTTCTTCTAGTGCTATAATTCATTTTCAGTGCCATATACAACACACAATGATTGCAATTTTATTTTCTTACAGATCTTGTAATTATTTTTGCATAAATAGCTGTGTTATAGTCCATCACATCATTGACAACGACAGAGTGAGTGATATAAAATGATGGGAGTAAATAAATGAAACTTGTACCCTAAACAGGTTTAGGCTTGTCTTTGAAGGACTAGTTCAATTTATTTGGTCTATTCATTCATGGAACACAGCGCTGTTAAATCAAGATAGAGAAAGTGCTTACCGAAGTGAGTAGAAACTGGTCTCGGGATCGGGATGCTAGATTGGTCCCCGTTTGCACAGTGATTTCCTAAGTCCTGAATATGTACGCCCTGTAATTGACCCTCAACCTGTGAACCACAGAGTCATAATTGATTTTAAAAAAAATCACCTGAGGACCTAAGCATTGTTTTCTAATTGAACGCTTACAATGAGACGTGTGTGTAACGGCAAACAAAGACAATAATGTCTAGGGTGGCAAGAAATTAATTGAGAATTTGATCTTCAGCACCATCAAGTACAAAACTACATAACTAAGATGACCCGAAGTTTGCTTCGAATTAAAGAAAGCACTTACARGACATTGAACAACATATCAAATAAAAAATGATGACGGTCTTCAAGAACTTTATCCTCGAGTACTATATATGAAGCACRTGCATGAACAATACGCACGTGTCAAAGAAGTTTGCAAGTGCTTCGTATATTAGTGGCCGCACAAAAAATTAGAAGATAAGACAAACGGCAGGCAACAGAAACGTCGTTGGCGTTGGTGCGCAGGAAATTTCTATGCATACACATTCAGCTTTTAAATAGTTCATGAACTCCAGTGACTTAGTTTTGCAAAGAGTTGGGCATGTTGGTAATATGTAAGTGGTTTCCATGTTTGCCGTTTAGAATTACCGCTTGCGACAGAGCGTTGCTTACAAGTAATGAGAGTAAGTTGTCTAACGCTCAGTAAAATTGAGCAGATGTAAGTCACAATACTATAAGTGATGTCTGCATCCATGGTTGAGGCATGAATACGTAGAGTTCTGTTTTTAGGTTTATTAGCAAAACTGAAATGAACTTGTCCGTAATTAGAATTGGCAGTGGTAATCGATGAAATAGGGAGGCTTCARCAGTCTGTYGCTTGTTYTTTTTTTGGTATAATCAGCTGCTAAAAAAAAATTTGCTGGCAAAACTAGGTCTACGGAGTCTGAGAAAAGCCATGGAAAGTGGATTGGTGCAGCAAAAGGCACCGATACCAAGGAAATCACAGTGCGCTACATGAACATGCACATTGAACGAATGAAAGTAGAGGGCTTCAAGAACTCCACATGGATGATATTAGGCATGGTACATTGTTTGTAACTTAGCCGCCAAACTTTGCCTAATCTACTGTTAGAAAATAGTAATCAACAAAAGTACAGAATAAAAAATGTAGCTGGCGCAAAAGATAACTCTTCTTGATTGTAATTTCTTTTATTATGTGGGACTGGCCATTAGGCTTCAAGAAAGAGACGCAACGGACGGTGGAGGTGACTTCGGTTTTCCAAGCTTGCAAGTATACAGTCCTATGAACTCGGACATATGGTCTAGTGCGTTGCTTGTGGCACAAGTATGTCCCATATTTGGAGATCGGGGCGTTGGTTGCATTAGTGATCGGACACGGTATACGTGGAAACTTGAATGTTTCAATGGTGGTGACTACTTGTGGAAAATTGTTGACATATTACTAGTTCCTCCATCTATGACATTGTCAGACAAATCCATCACATTTCAGCAAGGTATAGGGAAGAGGCCTTCAGAAACATTGCSAGAAACCGTTGCAASTTTGAAGGCGGCACCGGRCTTGAGTGACRAAGCAGTATTCRATTTCAAGTTGTACCAAAGAATTGCATCAGATCAGGTACTATTTTGTAAAATTTCTTTGTTTGTGTAGTTTGTCAAGAATGCGAGTCTGTCYTCACAATGGTAAACTCATATACGTGGTAGGGGTTTATAGTTTTTAGAAATAAAAGGTGTGCAGGCTAGATTTCTCAAACAGTAGTACATGCAGAGTAGAAGCATGATGAGGGCAGTTTTTCATGCATTTGTATGTGTGAGTAATTGTCTTATTTGAAGGAGAAGTCGCACATTGTGAAGTACATGAGCATTGTTTTCTAATGTATTATCATATGAAACTTTGGTGATATTGAAAAGAAAGTATGCGGTACATTGTGTGGACAAGCCTAAATGTCAAATAGTATGCGTGTGGAAGTCTGTGTCCTATAACGAAGACAAGGAAACAAAAAAGAAAATCAAGGTACTCAGTTTCATGGTGTCCCAATTTTATGTTCTCATGCGTGTGGAAATGCATGTGTGACGAGAAGGCCATGGAAGACCATGAAAGAAGAAAGGGCAAGGACAAAGAAACCTTCGAGTCGTGGACAAAACCAAAGCAGTTAGAGAGTCTGGTGACTCGTTCAAATCCATCCGTCGACAAAACATCTCTAGTAGTAAGACCACAGCAAAGCAAAAGGGATAGTTCTATGAAGCCGAAAGGTATCAAGAGAAGTGGCGTATCAATTACCAAAGATAAAACAATTGCCCCAATGCAAGTGCAGAGCAAGGCATTTAGTGACAACCCAGGGACTTCAAAGAGATTGACGTCTGGAATTCAGCAGCATAATGGAGGGCCTGAATACAGAGGCCACAAATGCTCTTCCAATGGTGCAAGGAAATCAATAGTCATAGAAAATGAGATCTGTTGAAATTTTGCGAGGAAGCCAATTGCAAGCAAAGAGAAGGGAAGATTCTACTAAGCGGGGACTCCCAGGAAGTCCAAGTTCTGGTGGTAGTTGGGAACAGAAGTCATCCTCGGTGAGAGTAACGTTTGTTGTATTAGAGTCGTTGTACTATATGTCATTGCCATAGACCTGAAAATTCAAACTTGACGTCTGGGATACCTCACAAAAATTTTGTTGGAGCAATGATAGAGTGAAAATTGGAAACGACACTAATGTAAGTAACGATAGTATTGTTTAGACATGGTGCAGTGCTTTTCTTGATGCTTTGTTTGGTTCCTCCAGCAAGGAATATCGAAGAGTGTGTATGAACATGACATGACGTATTTGTTGAATTTCCAATTGAGATACAAGCATGTGAATATAATGTCTGTATTCTTAATAATTTTTGGTCATAAAAATTGAGAGTGGTCATGTTAGCATGTATGCTTTCTGCAAGGTAATTGTCAACCATGTGGAAAACAGAAGCATGTGCTTACCTTTTTTAGCCGCCGTCGAGAAGTAGGATGCGGCTTCCGAGGGAGAAGCAATGAAAGAGAACAGGCAAAATTGTAATAGTGAACGATCACCTCATAGAAATCAAAACTTAGCAGCCTTGAAGTGAAAACAAAATTGAGGTTAAATTTGTTCTTGTGGATGCCAAAATTTTACAAATTCATCAATAATGATGAAATAAATGACACTCTAGTATGGGCTTTGTATATGTAAGTGATGACACATAGGGGAGGGGGAGGCTAATTAGTGGTTACTTTAGTGACCCTCAGAAATGAAAGTGAAGTATGYATCTGAATTTTTTTTTKGTTTTCTTTTTCATCAGAAGGGTATGTCATTGGCAAGGTTTGTTATGTATGTCAGGGTTAGTTGCAAGTGCCTATGTGAAAGGAAAAACGGAGGAGAGCGTTGAATTATAGTGCGCTGTGTGACTCTTTCTGTCGTGGACATGAATCCTAATGTGGTTTACTTTTTTGGTCCATGGTGTGAATTTGTAGTGGGCTTTGTTTTTGGGATTGCGGGGATGTTGGAAAATGTTCAGTGAAGGGATTTACTGAAACAAATTCTTATTGTGTTTGTAGGAAAACGGTCTACACAGGAAGAAGAGCTCACAAAGGGCATCAAGAGTGCAATGATGAAAAGGCTATCGGAAATTATTGATCGATGATGCGAGGAACACTGTGTGTACAGTGTAGTAGTGGTATCTTCTCCTATTGCAAACCGCACGTAGTAATGTTTTTGAGAATATGTAGTAGAAGATTGACAATGATGCGGATGGTTTGAAGTGACAGAGAGTGGGAGTATGTGGGTTGTGAAGGTGGAATATATGGCAGAAATGCATAGCTATCCATAGGACTATGAAGTGATGCTAGACAACTGCAATCCYTGATAGCTTAGAGAGGTTTCAAATTCAAGAATTAGAATGAACAATTAACTGGTAAGATAAAAGAGTTTCGAAACATACATGAGTGCAAGCTAGCTATCCAAAACAAGGGTTTGAGTTCTTGTTATATTGCTGAATGTACCACTTTCCCTGGCTTCTGGACACCATCACTTCCATCCTGAGATATATGATTCATGCACCATCTTAGAAATCTCCAAAGTAAGCATCCATGTGCGTCCAAGGACGTCAATCATATTGAAGAATTTTAACCTTTTTAAAAACAAACTCTCTCCTTTGCTTAGTTTGCTATCTCCAACAACCCAACAACACAGTTTGCTAACTCCAAGTGTTGGTCGAGTAGTGAACTGCATTTGGGTTAATTTTTACTCATTAATCTCATCCCAGATCAATTAGCTTTGATTGATTGATCAATTTCCTAAGAGATTGGTTGCAGATTGGAAAAGAAGTTTCAATGTTTTATTTAGAGCCTCTGATCCGCATTCTGATTGAATCCTGCTACAGGGGCTCAAGGACATTTATTTGCTAATATGGTCGTCACTAGCTACGACGGTTCTCCAATTGATCACTATCTCAATATAGAAAATGAGTTTTTGAGCAAATGTTTTGCCATATGTGGCACCAAGTACCACAAAAACGAGAAGAAGTGCTGAAGAATAGATTGACTAAAGTTTCATTGCAGCTCAATCTCCAATCTCAATTTCTGCTGCGATTGTTCCTACCTCGGGAGGAAAAAAACACCAAGCAAAGAAAAAGAGATGCAAACAGAAAGAAAACAAGACAGAATCGAAAAGAAAGCACCATGTAAATTTGGCGGGTTCTTTTTCCCACAGTGGATGAGTGGACGTCATCATCACCTGCCATCATGACAGGCAGTGGCGTCCATCTCCTCCAACCACCCAATCCATGAAGATTGGACGCCCCAATATTTACCCCAATTCCCGCCATACATGCTGGCTTCTTCTCAGCCATGGGGAGGGAATAAAAAAGACTTCAAAATGGAAACCTTTAGGCTAGCCCCTTCTTGCCCCCAAACCCTTTGTAATGATAGGTGCTTACATTTTAGTAGTCTCATTTCAGGGGCCAAAAAAATTGGGTTGTTAGCACCGAGGGTTGGCTTTGATGAAAAGTGGGCCCTTGGTGGTGGCCCACAAATTAAATAGAATAAAACTGTTCCCCCTAAATGTGTAATGGAGTGAATCATTAGTTAGTCTTGCCTAGAATTCAAACATTCACTTCGATAGGTCCCCGGTAGTGCCCCACCCACCCGCCTTCTTTTTCAAATAAAAATGCGCAATAGGCGCTTCTGTTTCAATGGTCTCAGTTCCGGGGCCAATAAATATTGGATGTCAGAATCGAGGGTTGGCTTTGATGAAAGCAGGCCCTTGGTGGTGGTCCACAAATTAAATGCAATGAAATTGTACCCCTAAATGTTTAATGGTGTGAATCATTAATTTGTCTTTCTTGGAATTCAAACATTCACTCCGATAGGTCCCTAGTAGTGTTCCCCCCCCTTTTCTTTTTCAAATAAAAATGCGCAATAGGCGCTTCCGTTTCAATGGTCTCAATTCCGGGGCCAATAAAAATTGGATGTCAGAACCGAGGGCTGGCTTTGATGAAAGCAGGCCCTTTGTGGTGGCCCACAAATTAAATGGAATGAAATTGTTCCCCCTAATGTGTAATGGTGTGAATCATTAATTTGTCTTGCCTGGAATTCAAACATTTACTTCGATAGGACCCCGGTATTGTCCCCCCCCCTAATTTTTTAATAAAAAATACGCAATAGGTGCTCCCATTTCAATGGTCTCATTTTGGGGGCAAAAAAAAATGGGTTTTTAGCACCAAGGGCTGGCTTTCATGAAAGCGGGCCCTTAATGGTGGCCTTCGAATTAAATGGAATGAAATTGTACCCCTAAATGTGTAATGGTGTGAGTCATTGTTGCAGCACAGGGCAGGTAAATTCCCTGTTATACTCACAAAAACCACTCTAGAGCATAACAAAGTGACTTTAAAGATCGAACCCAAGAGATCTTGTGAAGTAGTTAGATGATTTATACACTTAAACACACTTCTTACTTGTCCGGTCTTCAACCGAAAACTCAAAACACCAAAAACACACAAAAAAACCCGGACGGGATTCTATCCTTTCTCGATCCCAATAGTTTTCTATGTCACAAAACAACCACAACCCAAGGCCTTGCTACTTCCGGTCTTGGGTATAACTCTGAACCAATCTGGTTTTGGGTATAACTCTGAACCAATCCGGTTTTGGGTATAACTCTGAACCAATTCGGTTTGCATTTACTTCTGTTTAACCATCAAAGGGATCCCCATTTGACTTTGAGAGTGATATGTTCGCCACTTCTTCCGTGAATTATAGTGGCTGAAGACCCATTGTCTAATCCTCTAACTTCCTACTCTAAACCGGATCCGGTTTGGTCTCTCACAGCACTCCAGACGCTAGTCCGGACTACAGGTCACTCAGAGATCCCCCCGTACGATCCACTCATATTACAACGACCTCGGTTTTCTCTCCAATCTATAGGAAGTTTAGGTGGCTACAAGTGAAATTATCCGTTCCAACACTCAAATACTGCCTTCTCTTGTTTATCAATTTGGACAATGAGACCCCTTAGGAGATTGGACACTCAACTGGATTTTCTACCTACGAGTTCTAGCACGACTAAGGAATCCCTCCCTATCCGCCTAGCCTAATCAACGGTTTTCCCACCCGGAATTGAAGACTATAGAATGCTGAGGAATCAAGAATCCACTCCCAATTCTTACTACACACTCACATGCACATAGAACTGAAAATACAACACCAAGGGGAGAAATCTTCTGCAAACCAGGTTGCGCCTTTCTAACTCCTCCACGTACGACCCTTCCAAGCTTGGAAAGACATACAAAAGAGAGAGCAAAAAGACGACACAAACGAATTAACAACAAAAAGACTCCTAGCCCACCTTGCGGGGCTGATTTAAATATCACACACAAAAACACAAAAAGGGCAAAACGGCCCTGAAAATCCGCCTAACTATTAGCTTGTATTCTTAGCTACTCGGACGGATCCAGTTCCGTTCCTAGCTGCCTAACATAAAAATCAATCTAAAACTTCCCTAACTACAAAGCCAATCGTGGGCTCCTCCAATTCCCGTGCCATAACCACAAAAGCATCATTCAAATTCTAGACTCGTCCCCCTTCAGCGTCAGGATCCGGTCCACGCGGATTTGGAGGTGAATCCAAGTCGATGTGTTTCGTCCCAGCGGGCATAGTTGACTCCCCGTTCTGCTTCTTGGACTTCGGAGTTGAAAACTTCGGATCCATGGAAATTGGCACATCCGAAAAGTCTTCCGGAATCGTAAGATCCGAGAGGTGGATTCTGGTCGGATAGGACACTTTTACCAATTTGTGGCTGCAGTCTTCAGTCCGCTCGACCAGCACCCTTGAATCTCGCATGGTCTCTTCAATCTGTTCCGCATAGTCAGTGAGGATTCTAACGATACGGGAACCGGATGGTTTCCGCTCCTCCTGCTCGTCGTATAACTTTGCTTTGGCAATGGTTTCCCTGGTCATACCTACAGTTGCTATAATCCCCTCGGCCACCTTCCGGATCCCTTCAGATGCCTTTCGGCTGGCAGCTACATCCTCTTTTGTTACAAGGAGTTCCGCCTTTAAGCGGTCGACTTCCTCTGTCAGTCGTCGGATCTCGGCCAGCTGTTGCTCCTACTCGGCCGGATCCGATATACACTCCGCCACCTTGCATGATAGCCGACTATCCAATTTTGCACCCACCAAAGTCCCGATCATGATGAGGATTCTTTGCTTCTGCTCCCAATTCCTTCGGACACCATTCAAGATTTCGACAATATTCTTGAACAGGCCATCGGCATCAGAGTCGTCTGATTAAGTCGGACGGTGTTCCAGTCCGATCGGATGCTGTTCCGGTTCATCTTGTGGAACCTCCTCTTCTACTAGCTGGTTCCATCTTGGAGGCGCTCCTCTCCCAACCAGTGACGTGGTCTTTTGTCGCTTGTTCTTCCGTGCGACTTCTTCCTTGTCATCTTCATCTTCTTTGTCTTCCCGATCGGAACTGGATTTGGAATACTTATCATCATCCAATTCCAATTCTCTGTACTTCAGGAGCATCTCCTGAAACTTGAAGGTCATCTCTTCCGAATTCGTTAGAAGCTCCTTCTCCTTGTAGAGATGGTAGATGTAGGGACTCACGGGTGTGGCCCTATTCTTCCCCATCCTATTTACAAGTTGGACGACGAGATCGGAAATGATCTGGCCCCAGTCCACTTTCCGGATTTCGCTCAGGGATCCAAAAATCAAGTTGCCGAGGGTTATGGTAACCCAGGTTGGCTTTTCCGGATGTAGGATCGGAATCAAGAACCCTAGCAATCGGCGGTTCTGGTCCTCGAGACAATCGTCCACCGCGTACTAGTCCTTCGGATTGATTGCTCCTCTGAACTTCCCTTTGATGAACTTGTCGTTTCGGTTGGCCATCCCAAGTCCGCCAGCTTTGAAGTTGTAGACATCCCGCCACATCTCTTTCTTCCACTGGCCGGGTGCTTCTTGGATAGGGTTGCTATTCTGTGAGCCTGTGAGCCTGCAAAACTAAGATCCTACAAGTTTAGGGGAAAAAATTTTACTCGACACCTATGACCGTGAATTTCAGAGGCGTATTAGACTAGGGTGGAATTTGATGATGGACCTATGCCTGTGGACGTTATGAAAAAAGAACATAGGGTTTAGGGTTCATGGTCTCGTTTTTGCAAACTTATCATACAATGAATACAATGAATACAATTGCATTACCAATGAACACATCTGAAGGAAAGGCACTAGTAGAAAACGCAGAAATTTTAACAGAATTTTGTTGATTTGATTTTTTCCTTGTAGGTGTATTTTGCTCAAATGCAAATGCTGAAGCTAGTGCCGCTTCATAGCAAGGCAATATATAAGACTTCTCCGGGCTCGGAAAAAATCCGAATGAAGTGAAAAATGGCATGCGGATTGCCTGTTTAGGAATTATGCTGCAAACACAAAATAGAAAATAAGAAAAGAATACAATATCATATGCTAGTGTAAATGAACATGCAACATGGAGATTGATGAGATGGTTCATGTATATCCATACATGTCCAAATGAATATGCAAGATGGGAATGGACTCACTTACTGAAGCAAGATTTCTTCACTATATGAGGAATTTGAACCTCTTCTGCATCTGGATCATCTGAAAGCTCTAAGATTGCTGTAGTAGGTCCACGACCATGTGATACTAAATGAATCATTGGGGCTAGAACTGAGTCAAAGATGGCCTTGTCTCCTTCTAGGGCAATAATATGCCTATTGAGAATTCTGCAGGCATGGATGGAGGCCCCTGACAATAAACAGAGGACCAAAAGAAAGTCAAAATTTTGAGGACAAAGATGCTAGAAACTATGGAAATGAGCTTCAAAAAAATTAATTGCAAAAGGTTCTAAAATTCACCTGCTGTAGCAGAACAATCCATGACAATGTCGCCTGGAAGAGATGATGCTTGAATGAGCATCTGCAAAAACGCACATCTTTCTCTCGTGCACCCGTCCAGGGCTTAGAGTTGCTATCCATGGAGAGAGTCTCCTTCTTAATATAGTTCTGAAGGATGTCATCAATGGCAACATCCACCCCTAAGTTCTTCAATTCTTGATACTCTTGGAATTGGAACTTAGACGATCTATTGTTAGTGAAGCTCCTGACAAACAATACAATTCCAAACTTCTGGGTCTACAAAAGAAATATGGCCAAAGACATCAAATTCAAAGACAAGTGCAGTTGTACAATTGAGACTGGAATTGTAAGATGAAAAGAATATAGATGAGAGGAACGGAAAATTTCACTGATGCTTGATAAAAACAAATAGACTTCCACGCCAATACAATGCATTAAAAAACCAAAATCAACTTTCCAATCTCATAGCATTCAATTCATCAAAGTCAAAAATGATAAAAATTATAAAAAATTGAAAAGGGATTACTGTGGAAGAAGGTGCAACAAGTGAGGACAAATCTAATCAATTCATTCCCCACCAGTCCTTCTTCTTCAAGAATGAATACGACGACCTATATCCTAGAATCTCGCCTCTGGTCTTGCCCTTCCAAGAATGAATGATGATGAGGGCTTTGTCATTATGAATGTGGCCATTTGCAAACTCAAACACTTCTTCAAGAAAAGTAGGAGAGTGCACGTTCTACTTGGAAATTGCAGAAGGAGCCACTGACAAATTAGGTACTGGCAACCCTTCGGGCATGTCCGCTACTATCAGGTCCAACTGAGTTTTTTCACTCCTGATTCCTTTGAAGAAGCGTTCCTTTGATCTTTTGTGCTACACAACCAATCACTCACTTAGTTGAAGATCAAATCGTATACAAATATTTAAATAAAAGTTAAAATTCACCAGGAAAAGTAGAATTGCAAACCTTCTCTACAAATTGCAGAATATCGTGATACACCCTGGGTAATGGATTGGCCAGCACATCTGCAAGAGAGGAGTTGAAAATGAACTCAAAGATGGTAATCTCCGAATCACTGAGAAACTCCACGGATGAGGGGCCATTGACCATGCCATCCTTGCTAAGTGAAATATAGTTAGCGTCTCGTTTGGTGCCGCGAGATGTAGACCGTTGGTGTTGTGAACCTTTATCCTCAATAGATGATGGTGGAACTTCCTTCTTAGCATTTTTATCCTTTGATGTGGTATTTCCACGTGCCTTTCCAGATTCCTCAAATTTTCTTGGCCTTCTTTGTGGCTCTTTCTTTTTCTTTTTCTACTGCCTCCGAATTCCTCAAAGCAACCTTTTTGTCCCACTCATCCCTCTTCTTCATGGCCTTGGCTTTGGCATCTTCATCTAAACCAAGAAACTCATCAAAATCAGATTCAACTTCAAGAAGCTGAATGGAGCGTTTCAACTACTCCTCAGGCTGCGGAGTGAATTCTGGTGGATAGTCCAAGTACCAAGCTCCAGTATTCAAGT
Organism: Pleurozium schreberi; assembly: GCA_006891605.1. Taxonomy (NCBI): domain Eukaryota; kingdom Viridiplantae; phylum Streptophyta; class Bryopsida; order Hypnales; family Hylocomiaceae; genus Pleurozium; species Pleurozium schreberi. The sequence goes on along the minus strand of VACF01000525.1, from coordinate 281,485 downwards.
AGACACTTGTCTACAGCTTTGTATGAGGTGCTGCAAACATGATCTTCTCTGAATAGGCATCCAACCAAGTCCCCAGAAAAGCTAGGAAGATCACGCTTTTCTATAGCACCTTGAGCCAACAATACGTTGTCTTGTTGTAAATTTATTCATAGTATAAAAACATATTATAATATGTATTGTTGAGTAGTTTCATGGTGACGCTATTTTGTTGAATAACTTTAAGATGATGTTTCGTGGAGGTACATGCCATCTATTTAAAAGGACGGCTTTGCTTTAGAGTTTCATTGAAATCCATTAGTGATATTTGTTTTTCACTTTGTTGTCAAAATATCGAACTGGAGGGTTTTTTCAGAGTCCCAAGAAGAAGAAGCAAAATCGGAGCCTGGATTTGAATTTTCATTGTCACAACTATCGGATCAACCTCTTCTGCCGCTAAGTCTTGCGTTGCCGCATGAGCGTCCACAAGAAGAAGCTAGGCCTTCTGGACCGCCAAAGCAACCTCGTGTGGAGCGGCGATGGCACGAAAATCTTCAACGTGACGCTCAGGCACTGCTGATTTTGTTGCAGGTTGGATGTGTTGAGCCCGACAACCGAAATGTGACATTTGAAGGATGTTTCAAAGGTCTCAATGTCGATTAGTATTACTACATGATGAAGCCTATTGAAGGAGGTAGTGGTTACCATCGTTGGTTTGAGAAGCCAGTGAATCCTTTAATGAAGACGGGTCGTGTTAATTACATCGCTGCGACTATCAAGCGCATTCTCTAGTTCTTAGAAATGGAGTAAAATTAGCCTTGGAATTCTAGTTTTACCTTTAATAGGCATTGGTTTAATGTTAGTACTTCAATCCATATTTGAAGTATTTTGTTGAAATTATTTTGTTTGGTTATAGTTGTAGAAGGAAAGAATGGAAATAATTTGGACTTTGAAGTGATTTTTTTTCTAAGTTAAAGATAAAGATATAGATGTGGGGCCAAATATGAAGGCCATTAGGTGTAAGTTGGCTTTAGGAGGAAGTTAAAGGCTGATGTACACTTGTTTAGGTGGGGCAAAAGGTGTTGGAAAAGGGGAGGAAAAGATGGACACTATTCATCTTCTCTCCCAATGTTGTTTTGGGGGAACCAAATGTTTGGAGAGCCATTGTGTTATGAGTTTGAAGTATTTTGAAATTAAATTAAAAAGAGTTGTGTATCATGGTGTATAGTTTTCAAATTGATCTTACTTTCTTGATTTGGAGTTGTGAAGCAAAAGTTGTACTAGTTTGAATGGAGTGAGGTTTGTTGCCTTTAAAATTAAGAGGCAAAGACTTCGACTGACCATAAAAGACAGACATGTTCTTTTTTTCCAATGAAATTTGGAAGGAGTGTAGGAAATTGTGTTAGCTTTTCATAAAGCTATCATTTGTTCCACTCGAAAATTGTATGAGAAAGTTGTGAGTGTGGAAGCAAAGGAAGGTCTGTTGCCTTTCTTTTCTGAAGGCCAAAACTTTGAATGGCCATAGAAGTTGGACAGAGTTTTAGAATTGTTTGAAATTTGGAGGAGAAGTAGATGATTGTAATAGCTTTCCAAAAAAGCTATCATTTAGTTCATTTGGAGATGTAGATCAAAAATGAGACTCATCCAAAGTTCAGCTTGAAAATTGGAGATGGAGTTGAAGTTGAAGGAGTTTTGAAGACTTGTGTGTTTGTGTGTGTGGCTTGTGGCTTTGTAAAATTTATTTTATTGTTGAGGGTAATTTGGTTTACACCAACATTAGCCTCATTTTGTGTTGTGGATGCGATGAAGGTGGATAATTGTCCACATGGTCGAAACTTTTAGGTTGTTTCCACTAGTGAGGCAAGTTTGCTGGTCACCGTGGAATTGAAATTTAGGATCCAATCCCTCGGACGGCTTAACTCGTGGTCTGGTCGTCCCGTTTTAGACGTCTGAAGCCCGTGGTTTCTTATCACCCTACCTTAACCCTTGGCCTTATAGAACCACTTTAAGATAGGTCAACGGAAGATTGAAGTGAAGATCAAGCGAAGATTGAAGAGAAGATTGAGTGAAGATTTGAGCTTTGTTACTTGCTTTTCATCTACACTCACAACCTACAGCCGGACCCCCCGTGTGTTCCCTAAGCACGCTCCTCTCTACTCGACAACGTACTTGAAGTACATGGAGAAAAAAAGAAATCTTTAGGAACACATACATAGAGTATAATGGGTAGTGTTTGAATAGCAAAATTGTTATACAAAATCATCAGTTTTGATTGAAATCTTCACCGACAGACAACACGCTTGACCACTTGAGTAACGGACTTGTGCTTTCTAAAGTCATCTGACTTTTTGAAAATATCATGTCCACAAATATACACTAAAAAGGCGTGATTCCAAACTCGGATTTTCAAGTCTCTTATATAATCAACAAGGCTCTCCAGCTCTAGCTAGGAGTCCATACTCAAGGCCAATTGATCTTTTTTGACAATGTTGTCTAACATTTCAGTTCCCACTTCATGAATCTGGAAAATAACAAAAGATACATTTCAGCAAATAAACTCAAGAGACTCTCTAAATTAGGAATCAGACAGTACATGGTGTATCAGATATTGCAAATGTATAAAAGGAAATCAATCCAATTTCTAGTTTTTGAAGCACATACCCCAGCATACTAACAAGCCTTCCCCAAGAGTGCCTTGAGTTCTTTCTCTCCAATTGGTTTCAGCGGAAACCTTTGTGCCTTTCTAGTCTGAATGGATGAGTTCTATCAATGAAGCCACTTTAATTTTTGCTCTAGCTTTGCACTAGCAGTTGCAAGATTTACAATTCTGTACAGATACTCGGTAGTCAAGATTAACTTCAAAAATCCACAGACTGTTCTCAAATTGGATTATAAGTTTCTAAATAGTCTCCTTTCACAGAAACATTCGACATTCAAGAATCCTAAGGCTCGGATTCATTTTTGGCCGTCGTCATTAAATAATCCCACCCAATGCCAACAATGATCATCATTTACTATGCAGTTTCAAACTCTAAGTTTGATCATGCTATCATTCTACGCACAGAAAATCTACTGACATTCAAGACCCAGTCTGCCCTAGTACATAGCACATAGTTCATATGGGTATGCAAAGCTCAGTTTCATTGTCTTCAAATGACAGCATAAATTATGTAAGACCATAACGTCCTCTTTCCCAATTGGCGCCGAGGGTAAGGATTTTACCATTGAACCCTAACTCCAAATTTTAAACTTTACATTCGGGGTCTGAGCTACCAATCAAGAAATCTTCTAGATGTTGAGATCGGTGCTCCTCAGCCCATCTGAACGCGAACGCATTCGGCGACGAGGGTAAGGATTTTACCACCAAACCCTAACTCAAAATTCTGAACATTATTTACACTGTCTGAAGCTATCGATCTTGAAATGAACCGGACGTTGGGATCGGTGCTCCTCAGCCCATCTGACTGCAAACGCATTTGGCCAAAATCAAGGGTGCACATTGATAGGGGCGCCACTAACACATAGTTCCAATAGTACGACTGAGTATTGCTAGTATTGTGGCCAAAAACTCCGTTTTTAAGATAAAAACGTGAAGTGTTTCTTGCAATCACCCTGAGCACCAAAATTGTACAGAAAGAGCTATGTACAACTATTGAAAGTAAAAGTGTGCATAATATAAGAAATGTTTTTGTATGTCTTCTAACACTTTCTCCCTTTCAGGGTTTGACCGTGGAAGAAATTGCTAACTTGTCTTCATGCAACTTGTCCAAAATTGTACACAACAAATGGTTGTAACAGTCTCATAATCAAGGTGATGATTTGTTTGCCGCCACATGTGATGACTGCATTCGAGCCTTCCAGCAAATGACAAACTATCGAGCATTTTTGAAGGGTAAAACTACAAGGTCGGGGCCATCCAAAAAAGAGCTAAAGCTAAGAGGTGCTAGACGTAGTGGCGATCCAAAGAAGATAGCAGAAGCTTTGAATGTTCTTCCTAGGGCAGCGGATGTTGGAACTCGTATTCCGTACTTAGAGGGACAAGAGGTGTTCGATAGTAGTAAGTGCAAGCTTGACCTCCCTGTTGGTTCGGATGGTGACTCCCACCGACTGGATAAAGTGAACTTTTCTCAACCACAAGTCATGACCCGATCCACGCGCACACCAACAGAAGTCAGCAAGGATGCAGAAAATCTAAGTACGCCTGCACATCAACCACATGTTACATCAGCTTTGGAGAGTGATTGCGATACTTCCCAATGGCACATTGCAAGACTATCACACAAGTCTAGCTGTAAGTGTCACGCTCAACAATGGGGATCAAATATCCGTTGCATTGCCAAGATTGCAAACGTGTCAAAAGACACTCCGGCTCCAACATACCGCGGTAGAAAGAAATAATATGGCGGAAACAAGGAGGTCATGACAGATTCCTGGTTTTGCCTGGATGATATGCATCGATGTGTTCAAAGCTCTAAACGTTCTTGGGTGATTGATTGGCCTCAAGTACCAGACGTGTGGCCTGTACTTAGAGGCACTAGCTTGACTTGCCAAGAGACCCTACTATTGCAAGAGGCCGGCTTTCAACTTCAAGACCGACCTCCTATGTTGCCTCGACATTTATTCACAATGTCTAATGTTTTTGAAGTGTTTTTTATGATCAACCTATTCCTTTGCATGCAGACAACTATCCGACTACTCAAGGAGGAAGCCCATCAGACGTATTGCAAATGCCCCTACTACAGAGCATCGCAATAAATGGGAAAGTGCTGGTAACATGAAAGGCATGATTTTGGGGATTACCAAGCTCCCCTTCCCAGGACTTGGAGCCATAATTTTCCTCCAATTTGAAACGGAGTCCCAACACAAAGTTTATCGAATCACCCTTGGTATGTACCCCTAGTGCACATGTCCTGGTTTTGTGGACATGGTTGTCTCAGCAATTGGTGGACGCCATCAATATGTGAACTGCAAACACCTTTATTATTTGTTTTTCTATTTCTGCAAAATGAACCTCATTGAAGAAAAATTTATTCATTCTCCAAGCTTTAGCTTGAATGAAGTGAAGCACTTCCTCATCAGGGCTGGTATCATCAAAGTTCCGGATGTAGACCTCCTACATACCTAGGAATTCTAGAATATCTCAGCAGCTGCAAACTGAGTGTGGAAGACTTAGGAATCAAATTATATATGCAGTCGTAGAAGTATCAATTTGTCAGTGGCAAGGATTATTGCTTCATGAACTTTTTACAATTGCTCCATTTCCATCAATGTTCATTTTGTAGACTTCTGTTGTTTTTCCCAACAATGTATACTTACAATATTATGCTTACCATCAAAAATTTGAACTAGAACACAAAAAGTATGTATCCACGATTATAGGACCACGATAATAGGTTTGTGATCCAAAACCCTAAAATTCAACAAGAAATACACATTATTCCCTTCATTTCATAGATTCTTATTTATTAATCTGAAATTGTCAAGTTTTGTACACTTTTTTCTTATTTTTGAGCTTTGTGCTCACAGAATGCCTACTCACCGCTCGCAAGCTCACGCTCACAGGCTTACAAAATAGCACCGCTGCTCTTCAGATGGTATTGTCATATTGATTTGCCAAATTAACTATGAGCTCCTTCACCATCCACTCATCCTTAAAACCCCAGGGTTTGTTGATTAGCCCGACGCAACCCATGGCTTCGAGGTCCTCCAAGAGTACCAACTTTTTCGGTTCCGCCATGGGAATGACTGGACGACCTTCCGAAGCTTGACCTTGGGATCGGTCGGAGTGGAACTACCTGGTCTGTGTCGGCGTAGCTGAGGCATGGATACTATCCTCACAAGAATTCGCTCCTAACCTAGCCGCACATCCCGTTCCTCACAATTACTCTCCGATCTCAACATGACACCTGCAAAACAACCTTACACTCTCGCACTCCTCCGCTCACGCTACTCAACACGCAAAAACACTTGCTGGCAGAGAGTGAAATACTTTGCGGACACTCCAGACAGCAAGGAAAAAGGAGGGAAGATTGGCAAGTTCAGGCTTAATAGACCCTACGGACCCAATCTGGTCTAGTCCTTCTCATCCGGTCCAACCCTAATCCAGGTTGACATTGGTTTCCGATCCAAGTAGTTCTTGACCGGATTTCTACCAAATGTTCCGCTAATTCAATGTTATAACTAAATTCCATTTTTCTTCCGTTCCTTATCTGAATACGGATTCCAACTGGTTGGTTTCTGTTCCAAATTCCAGATAACATAGAAAAATCAATATTTTATGTTGCAACAATCATTAATTTGTCTTGCCAGGAATTCAAACATTCACTTCGATAGGGCCCCGATAGTGTCCCCCCCTCTTAGTTTTTAATCAAAAATGCGCAATAGGCGCTCCCATTTTAATGGTCTCATTTTAGAGGCCAAAAAAATGGGTTATTAGCACCAAAGGCCGGCTTTGATGAAAGCAGGCCCTTGGTGGTGGCCTACAAATTCAATGGAATGAAATTGTTCCGCCCCACTGTATAATGGTGTAAATCAATAATTTGTCTTGCCTGGAATTCAAACATTCACTCCGATAGGTTGCCGGTAGTGTTCCCCGCCCATTTTTTTTTTCATGGAAAATGCACAATAGGCGCTTCCATTTCAATGGTCTCATTTTTGCGGCCAAAAACAATGGGTTGTTAGCACCGAGGGCTGGCTTTGATGAAAGCAGGCCCTTGGTGGTGGCCCACAAATTAAATGGAATGAAATTGTTCCCCTAAATGTGCAATGGTGTAAATCATTAATTTTTCTTGCCTGGAATTCAAATATTCACTTTGATAGGTCCCTGGTAGTTCCCCCCCCCCTTATTTTTTAATTGAAAATGCGCAATTGGCGCTCCCATTTCAATGGTCTACCTTCGGAGGCCAAAAAAAATGGGTTGTTAGCACCGAGGGCTGGCTTTGATGAAAGCAGGCCCTTGGTGGTAGCCCACAAATTCAATGGAATGAAATTGTTCCGCCTAAATGTGCAATGGTGTGAATCATTAATTTGTCTTGCTTGGAATTCAAATATTCACTTCGAAAGGTCCGCGGTAGTGCGCCTAGCCCCCTCCCTGATTTTTTTCAATCAAATATGCAGAGTAGGGGCACCCATTTCAATGGTCTCATTTCGGGGGCCAAAAAAAATGAGTTGTTAGCACCGAGGGCCGGCATTGATGAAAGCGGGCCCTTGATGGTGGCCCATAAATTAAATGGGATGAAATTGTTCCTCCTAACTAAGTAATGGTATGAATCAATAATTTGTCTTGCCTGGAATTCAAAAATTCACTTCGATACGTCCCTGGTAGTGTTCCCTCCACCCTTTTTTACTAATACAAAATACGCAATAGGCGCTCTCATTTCCAGGGTCTGATTTCGGAAGTGAAAAAAAAATGGGTTGCTAGCACCGAGGTCCGACTTTGATGAAAGCGGGCCCTTGGTGGTGGCCCACAAATTAAATGGAATGAAATTATTCCGACTAAATGTGCAATGGTGTGAATCATTAATTTGTCTTGCCTGGAATGCAAACATTCACTTTGAATGGTCCACGGTAGTGCGCCTAGCGCCCCCCCCCCCCCCGATTTTTTTCAATTAAAAATGCGGAGTAGGGGCACCCATTTCAATGGTCTCATTTTGGGGGTCAAAAAAAATGGGTTGTTAGCACTGAAGGCCGACAGTGATGAAATCGGGCCCTTGGTGGTGGCCCACAAATTAAATGGAATGAAATTGTTCCGCCTAAATGTATAATAGTGTGAAGCACTAATTTGTCTGACTTGGAATTTAAACATTTACTTCTATAATTCCCTGGTAGTGTTCCCCTCCCCCCTTTTTTTACAGTTAAAAATGCGCAATAGGCGCTTCCATTTCAATGGTCTCATTTAGGGGGCCAAAAAAATGGGTTGTTAGCACTGAGGGCCGGCTTTGATGAAAGCGGGCCCTTAGTGGTGGCCCACGAATTCAATGGAATGAAATTGTTCCCCCTAAATGTGTAATGGTGTAAATCATTAATTTGTCTTCTCTGGAAATCAAACATTCACTCGATAGGTCCCCGATAGTGTTCCCCCCCTTTTTTCTTTAATGAAAAAATGCGCAGTAGGCTCTTCCATTTCAGTGGTCTCATTTTGGGGGCCAAAAAAGACGGGTTGTTAGCACTAAAGGCTTGCTTTGATGAAAGCAAGCCCTAGGTGGTGGCCCACAAATTCAATCGAATGAAATTGTTCCCCCTAAATTTGTAATGGTGTGAATCATTAATTTGTCTTGCCTTGAATTCAAACATTCACTTTGATAGGTCCCCGGTAGTGTTCCCCCCCTTTTTTTGTTAATTAAAAATGCGCAACAGGTGCTTCCATTTCAATGGTCTCATTAGGTGGGCCAAACAAAATGGGGTTTTAGCACTCAAAGCCGGCCCTTGGTGGTGGCCCACAGATTAAATGGAATGAAATTGTTCTCCTAATTGTGTAATGGTGTGAATCATTAATTAGTCTTGCTTGGAATTTAAACATTCACTTCCATAGACCCCCAGTAGTGTCCTCCCCCCCCCCTTTTTTTAATTAAAAATCCGCAATAGGCGCTCCCATTTCAATTTTCTCATTTCGAGCAGATCCTTTTGTTGTTAAGATTTGAAGGGTTATCTAAGCTACCTTTGTAGTAATTGGCAGCATAATTTGATTATGTGTAATGTATGTCAATTATCAGTGAGGAAAGAGGACTGTGTGATGATTGGCGCATTGCAAGGTTGTTTACACAATTGTACAGCAACTTTGTAGGTAGGAAGTTTAACATCTTCCACGCATTCTGTTGTTTCTTTAGACATAAGTTTTTCCATGCAAATGTCCATGTCTAATTAGTAGTCAGCTTTAGTGTCGTGGGTGTAATCTAGTTAGAAGTACCTTTACTGCACTGAATGCTGTAAATCGACACGGAATATCGTCCCAGGAGACTCTAGTATGTCATTGTAAGTTTTGTTTATCTGGTTCAAAGATGTTGATCTATTTTTCTCACTCTTTATCCATTTTGTTCCAAAGATGTTGATTCGGTAATATTCTAGATTGGATTCCGAATCGTTACCTTTCCGGTTTCCGTCTACGTTTTTCCTTACTACTCGGTTTGTGTTACCTTTGTTTTACCCTTAGAGGGTCGCCTTTGATTGTTTTAATGGAATAGGGACTGACCACTTATATTTCTAACTCTCTCTCTTTACCTTAGAACTTATACACTTCCGTATTTCAATGTGGCAGTAAGTCGTTCCGGAACCACCCTCACAACTATACGGATGGCCGATCCGGATAGCAGGTCACTCACAGCCATATCCAGCCTTCCTAACTACAACGACAGAACTCAAGAACCCAGGATCTGTCTTGGGATTGCTCTCTAGAGGCATAAGCCGATCCGGTGACTGGCAGACCTTCTGGTGTGGGGGAACTTCCGCTGGCGGTCACTGATCTCTGCACGGAACTCAACGAAATTCTGGAATTGCTTTTCCACCACCTAACCACCAAATTACCGTTCCAATAATTTAAACGTACCACAGTCAAGACCTCCTTCACATGTCCTCTCCTTTAGTACGAACATTCTCACGAAAACGGACTTGAACTCCCTCTGTTCCGGATTTACCCTCTTCTCACTTCCGTTTCATCCGTCCATACTCAAATGCAACATACCAGCCAAAACACTATCACAACAGAAGGTTTAAACCAACATGCACTGATGGTTTCGAATTCAATTTTGAAGGAAGTACAAATAGATTATCAAAATGATAGGATAGAATGGCAGGGCAACAAGATGCCCGCCCTTAAAACCAAAAGTCAAAATAGAACACTACTTACTCGGAAACTCAGGCGGCCAATGAAACGGCCCGCCGAGATCCCCGGAGGATGAAACTAATTGCCTAAAAATAAAAACCCGGATCCGGGCCCAAACTCGGAAACCCAATCCGATCCTGAAACATAGTCCGGAACTATCCAAACACACTAAAACTAAACACTAACCTTTCTTTGTCTTCTTTGACGCGCTCCCAAAGTAGCTAGGTGGAACCTTGATCAGACCCTTCACAGCAGTTTTCTCCGGTGTTGAAACCGGAATTGTCTTTGTTGCTGCCCGAGTCTAGATCTTTCGGTTTGGCAGCGGGATGTCCTCCACATTTGTATCCTCGCCACTCTCAAACTCCTCTGTCTCTTTGAGGAGTTTGGTATCATCCTCATCCTCCTCGTCATCGGACAAAACCTCTGTTCGGACCGGTAACCTTGAATCTGGTCTTTCCGGTAAGTCTTTACCCATATAAAAATCTTTCGGATTGGTCCGAGCCGGATTCAACTCCCCTAGTCGATCCAAGAGATCCGTCTTGACTTAGTTCGCTGGTGGTTTGAACTTACTACTCTGGGTTGGACTACCTCCTGAGAGTCGGACAGGACGCGTACTTCCGGACAGCATCTCCATGGACTTCCCCTTCCATTTGTGTCCCAAATCTGCGCTGGCTCTTGAGCTTGCCCGAACGGTTGTAAGTTCTCTGTCTTGCACAACTTGGGACAGCAAGTCCAAGAACCCTTGTCCCTGCGTTTGCGTAGTCTGCTTCTCCAATGTTGTCGTTCCTGCGGTAGCGTGGACTTCCAGAAGTTCCAAAAACTCGGAAACGTCCATTGGTTTGTCCGGCTCCATCCGGTCAACAGCTGCCTCATCTCCGTCAGCATTACCTCCATCTTGGCAGAAAAGTCTACCAAGATGGTGATAACCTTTGACCTAGTTACGAAATCCTTGGTAATTTGGATACTGAAAAGGGCGGCCCGGTTGATAATATCAACCGCTTCAGCAATTAACCGGTCCAATCCCTTCACTAGGTGCAACGCCTCCTTTTCCCTTTTCTTGGAAGCTGCCAGCTCTTCTTCTAACCAGTTGATCCAATTCTGCATTTCTTCCGCCTCCTTCCGAATCTTCTCAATTTCCTGATCTCGTTCTTGTAAAAGTTTTGGGGACGGTCTTTTCCGGATAGCCTGCAGCAACTCGTTGGGATTGTAGCGCAACTCGGTTGCGGTGTCAACGAGGATATCTGCATATGCCTTGATGTAGCCATTCGCCTTCTCCACCCACTAGGTTCTGGCCTCATAGAATTCTTCTTACTCGGTCCTGGTCGTAGGTCTTTCCGGAACATCTTCCGAACTACTTTCCATCAGTGGTTTCCAGGAGCCCGGATAGGTGGACTTTTGTTTCTTCGGCTTTTGCTTGTCCTTCAGCGTCTCAACACGTTCGACCTCCTCTTTGTCCAACTCGCGTTGCTCCTTCTTATGTTTCAACTACAACTCGTATTTGAGAATGGTGCATCCGGTTTCATACTCTACCATCTCATTCGGACTCAGAACTTTGTGCTGGTGGTACATAGGGAGTAGGTAAGCGCTGATGGGGCTTTGTTTCGCCTTTCCGACATGATCCGCTAACTTGCTCACAACCCCCTGGATCACCCTTCCCCAGTGAACAGCTCTCCCTTCCAAAACACCAAAGATGGTGTTCGCCACTATAACTATAACCCGGGTCGGCTTATCCGGATAAAGGATCGGAATTAAATATCTAGGATCCGTCTGTGCTTCACAGTGGCACAGTCCGCGATAGCAAACCCGTCCTTTGCATTGGCCGGATTGGAAAACTTTCCGGCCATGTACTTGTCCGTCCGGGAGGCCCATCCGGCACCCTGCTTCGGAAAGCCGTATACCTCCACCCATGCTTCTCCTGACCAGGTCTCTCTCCTAGCCCTGACGGTCCGCTCATATTGATTAGGAGCTCCGGAAATCAACTCCTAAATCAGTTCTTCGTTCCTCAAACTCCACGGTCGGCGGATCAGTCCAACACACCCCATCCGTGCTAGGTCCTTGTCCAGTAACTTCCACTCGTTGTTGTCTTCCGGATACGTCGGCAACATCATACGGGCTGTAACCGGATTTCTCCACTGGCTACTTTTCGCCATACTAACACCGTAATGGTGTGGGCCGGATCTGTGCGGATTCACCAATTCCACCGTTGCGATCACTATCTCACCACTCGTTCTCTCAACTATCACGAGCAGAGGAGTAAACTCCTTGGAGTAAAAGAACAATGACGGAACTAAGGGTCGATTAAGTACCCATCGCTCCGGCAATAGTTCCAAAACCGGCAATAAATTCCGTAACGGTGACCTAGTTTCGTAAGTCGGACCTATAATTCGTAGGTCTGGGAAATTCGTCGTCATCTGGATTTCCGGATCCGGACTAGATCCGTAATTACGGAAATTCCGTAATTCGCTATCCTATTTCCGAGAAGTGCTCTAACTACTTCCGTAACCGTTTCCGTTTCCACTTCCGGATTTCTATTCTAAAATTTTGAAAAATCTATCCTATAACAACACTAATCTACCCTAACTAATTGCATTTGCCAAATACGGACTCCGACAAGGATGTGTTGGAATATCTAAATATACTTGGTTTGTGGTGTAAAAACATTGAGGATATTGAAAAAAATGTTATGTGGATAATTTTGGATTTAAGAAGGRTTAAACAATGAAGGGCAAAATTATTTTTTCTAGAGTTGTATTCATTTCATTTGAAACAATTAYTGAGCTATTAAAACAAAGGCCRRAARTGAGAGGAGTTTCATTTGTTGTGATAGTTTTGTTGGATTCATTATAGATTGGTGTGAATGAAGTGCATGGAAATAATAACGACTAATTTTGGATTGTCTTTTGTGGCATAGGTTYTAAGTGAGAAGATCACAAATATCATTATAAGGTGGATAGATTTTCACGATCACTTAGTCCTTYAAGAAGCATTTGTGACGTGCAATTGCATGTGGTTACATGAGGTGGTACAAGTATTAAAAAAAGTTACGAACTCCTATGAGGAAATGGGCTTTAGATTATGCATTGGGAAAAAACAATGTGTGTTTAAGAGCACCAACCTTTGTTGTGCCGTGTCAGGGGCTTGCATTCTCAATTGTGAATGGAATGTGCTAGCTAGAAAGCWTTTGTATTGCCTAGCTGGATTAATGGTTGTGTTGTTCGATTTCATAATCCACGCATAGCGTCTTGACTGAATCGTCAGAATGGTATAGTCAGGGTTTCAATTGTGATGTTTGAGAAGTGACTTTAAACTATTAGTGATATGGAAATCAAATCTAAGCCAAGTACAACGACAAAATGTAATTGGAATTAAGTTTATATCACAATGTAAAAGATATGATTTGTCTTTCATACATGTAGGTGTTAAATGCATTCAAGTTGACAATTCAATTAAGGTTGTTGGATGAATACGATGTGTATTTAAGGGAACGACAAAAGTGGATGAAATTCAAATGCACTATTGATGTTCTACTGCATTTTATAGTGTCCTTTGATCGAGTGATTGTATCTAATGACGGAAAATGTATTCATTGTTTTCTTCATCTTAAACCTCAAAACCAAGTGCAACAACCTCTTATTGCTTCTGAAGATTCAATGGAGACTCTATGCTTCAAAAGATTCAATGGAGACTATCAATTTGCAATAGCAGGTAATGCAATAGCCAAATGCAATGAACATGTTTATTTTCTTTCTACTATATGATAACTAAGAGGGGAGAGTTAAATTGAGGAAGCGATGTCATTGACTAATGTTTGGCCATAGGCATCTAATTGTCTACCGCAACGTTTCTGCTACGAGAGTAGTGAACTTAATTGCCAACAATACTGATGCAGTATTTGCAGTAAATTTTTCTAATTGAAAGTACAAGACGACATTGTTGTTGTCATGGATATATTACATCAATGATTATCCCATATTGTAAGTGACATAGGAGAAGTCAAAAGAATTTAAAGATGGGAATGGTTCTCAAGGAGGGGTACAAAGACTTCGACAACGATAGAGTGTCGAGGCAACACAAGGAATGAGCAGCATGTCGCTCAATTCATGAGGGCCAATTCATAATTAAAGAGGAGTTTTTATTAGATAATTAGTTTAAGAGACTTATTGAGGAACAAGTGCAGGAGAAAGAGGACAATGATGACTGTGGAAGTACAATAATTGCAGACAAATTAGATTAAGATATAATAGAATTAGGATAAAGTAAATTCTTCGATTTTTTTGGAAGGCAACCAGAATTATTACAGCCAGCTACGCTTGAATTTTGGGTTTAGCTAGTTTTCGGGTGTATAGAAGCAAAATAGGATGTTTTGTAACCTAACCAAAATTGGATACGGAATCCAAAAATGATCTGGATAGGGAAGTGTTGGAGTCCGTATTCAGCGAATGCAACTAGTTAGGATAGATTAGTATTGTCATAGGCTATATTTTTCAAATTTTTCAAGTAGAAATCCAGAAGTGGAAACGGAAATGCATACGGAAGTAGTTAGAAGACTTCCCGGAAATAGGTTAGGAAATTACGGAAATTCCGTAAGTACGGATCCAGTTCGGATCTAGAAATCTGGAGACAGCCGGATTCCACAGACCTACGAAACTAGGTCACCGTTATGGAATTAATGGCTAGTTTTGAGGCCGTTGCCGGAGCGATGGGTACTTAATCGACCGTCGTTTCCGTCATTTCTCTTTATCTCCGTGGAATTTACTCCAGCGCTCGTGATAGTAGAAAGAAAGAGTAGTGAGATAGAGGTCGCAACAGTGGGGTTGGTGAATCCGCAAGGATCCGACCCACACTGTTAGGGTTTAGTATGGTGGAGAGCAGCCAGCAAAAGACAGTCCGGATGGTGTCACCAACATATCCGGAAGACGAAGACGAGCGACAGACACTAGACAAAGACCTGGAGCGGATGGGGTGCGCCGGACGAATCCATAGACCTTGGAGTCTAAAGAATGAAGAAATGATTTAGGAGCTCATTTCCAGAGCTCCTAATCAATATGAGCTAATCCTCAGAGCGAGGAGAGACATGGTCGGAAGATGCTTGGGCGGAGGTATACGGTTTCCCGAAACATGGCGCCGGATTGGCCTCTCGGACGCACAAATTCACGGCCGGAAAGTTTTCCAATCTGGCCAATGCAAAAGAGGGGTTTGCTATCGCGGACTATGCCATTGTGAGGCACAAATGGATCCTGGAATGCTTAATTCCAATCCTCTATCCGGATAAGCCGACCCGGGTTACGGTTACGGTGGCGAACACCATCTTCGGGACTTTGGAAGGGAGAGCCATTCACTGGGGACGAGTAATCCAAGGAGTGGTGAACAAGCTGGCGGACAATGTCGAAAAGGCGAAACAGAGCCCGATCAGCGCCTACCTGTTCCACATGTACTACAAGCACAAGGTGCTCAATCCGGAAGAAATGGTGGAGTACGACACCGGATGCACCCTCCTTAAGTACGGATTACAGTCGGAACACGAGAAGAAGCAACACAAATTGGAAGAAGAAGAGATCGAACGCATTGAGCTGTTGAAAGAGAAACGAAAGCTGAAGAAGCGGAAGTTGACCAATCTAAGCTCTTGGAAACCACTGTCAAAAAGTAGTCCGAATGATGTTTTGGAACAGTGCGAGGCCAAGACCGGGTTGGAGGAGTTTTACGACACCGGAATTGAGTGGGTAGAGAAGGCGAATGGCTACCTCCGGGCCTATGCGGATATTCTTGCTGGTGTAACAAACGAGTTGAAGTGTGATTCTCACGAAGTGATGTCGGCCATCCGGAAAAGGCCGTCTCCGGAACTCTTCCAAAAAAAGGACTTGGAGATTGCAAAGATCCGGAAGGAGGCGGAAGAAATGCAGAACAAGGTCAACTGGCTGAAAGGGGAGCTATCAGCATCCCGGAAATGAGAAAAAGATGCGTTGCACCTTGTAAAAGGATTGACCAGGTTGTTGGCGGAACCAGCAGATATCATCAACTGGGCCACCCTTTCCAGTAATAAGATCACCAAGGATTCCGTAACCGGATCAAAGGTGATCACCTTTTTGGTGGATTTCACTATCCGAATGGACATTACGCTGACAGAGATGCGGCAACTTTTAGACCGGATGGATCCAAACAAACGTATGGATTTTTCCGAATTTTTGGAACTTCCGGAAGTCCCTACTACCGCCGGAACGGAAACAGTTGAGAAGCCGACTCAGGAGATGCAAGCCCAGGGGTTTACGGATCTTTTGTCGCAGGCAACGCAAGACAGAGAACTCACAGCAAGCAAGGCAAGCTCAAGGGCTAGTGTAGATTCGAGAAACATGTGGAAAGGAAAATCGATGGAGACGCTTTCCGGGAGTTCCCGACCTACCCAACCTGCAGGAAAAAGTCCAACCCAGAGCAGTAAGTTCAAACCTCTGGTAGAACAACTAAAGACAGATCTCATGGAACGACTGTCCAAGTTCAATCCGGCCCGGACCAATTCGGATGACTTTGATCTGGGTCAAGAAGAATTGGGAAGGCTAGACTCGAGGTTACCAATTCGGACAGAAGTTTTATCAAAGAATGAGGAAGACGAAGATGATACTAAACTCCTCGATGAGTCTGAGGGAGAGTTTGAAAGTAGCAATGACAGAGATGTAGAAGACACTCCGCCACCCACAAATCGTAAGATTCTAACCTGGGCAGCAACGAAGACCACTCCGGTTTCAACTCCGGAGAAGAATCCTGTGAAGGGTCCGATCCGGATGCCGCTAAGCTTCATCAGGAGTGCATTAAAAAAGACCAAGAAGGATTAGGTTGTTAGTAGTGTAGAGTCCGGTTAGTTCCGGACTGCGTTTCATAACCGAATCGGGTTTCCGAGCTTGGGCCTGGATCCGGATTTATATTTTTAGGCAGTTAGGTTGATCCTCCGGGGATCTTGGCGGGTCTTTTCATTGGCCACTTGGGTTTCCGGGTGGCTCATTTTCTGTTTTGGATTTTGACTTTTAAAGGCGGGCAACCTATTGCTTTGTGTGAACATTAGATTTCATCTTAGGTGCTCATTTAGTGTTTTTTATTATACTTTAGCATTTTAGACATGAATTCAAATGCAAATTTGACATTTATAGGTCTTCTTAGTAATAGATAAGTGGTAATCCTAAAAGCTAAATTTGGCCTTGAGCCAAATATTTGTAAATTTTATAAACGAAATCTATATGAAGTAGTAGATTAGGGAGAGAATTTGTAGCCTAAGAACCTTTGATAAAAAAATTATATATATATATGTAGTCCAAAAGTTCTTACAAATTTTTGAAAAGAGAGAAGGCTTAGGGAAGAGAGTCCTCGAAAATAGAGAAATCTCAAAAAGAGAGAAGACCTAGGGAAGAGAGGAGCTTAGGAATGAGTGAAGCTATGGAGCAGTGTAAGAATGTACAAAAAGTTGAGTTTTGAAAAGCGTGATGTGTAAGAAAATGGAAGAAAAAAATCAATGCGGAAGACAAGTGGGAAAAAAATGAAAGATCAACAACCAAAGGACAAGATGAAGATCAACTTCCATAGGACAAAATGAAGTTCAAAAAGCTATAAATTGGAGTCTTGAAGGCAAATGAACACCACTTCCAACTTATTACTCAATACTTGCATCCTTATTTAGTACCTTTGTATTCCATGCTTTCTATCTCTCTCTCTCTTGAAGGCAAGGAGTTAGTTAATCGAAGATAGTTGAGAGTTGAGCGTGTGTTCAACATAGTCATAGTTCTCCCATCTGTAGGAGATTAGACACTTTAGAGTTGACTTAAACACTTTCATAGAGCATCTGTACCTTCTTGTTGGCTTTCTATCAAGCTTTATTTTGTAGTAATTGGGATTGTGAGTAGAAAGTTGTGGCCGTTTAAGTGAATAGAGCTTAGCTGCATTGAGTTTTCAAGGTCTGAACCTTTGAAGGTTCATAACTTTGTGAGAAAGAACACAATTTATGTGAAATAACTTGGATAACATTGCTCACATTTTTTGTGCCTCCAGATCATGTTGTTTTACTTCATTTGGATTACATAGAAAGAAGTTACAACTGTAGAAGTAAAGAGAGGTCTGAAGCAGAATCGTGAGGCAAATTGTAGAACTTTTAGCCTCGGATTTGTAGTCATATCTTTTAGGCAGTAAAAGATATTAGTATAAATCTTTTTGGAGTGAGTAGCTCTTGTTGTTAGGAATCCAAAAAGCTAAGATACTCCTTATTTGAAGCTTGGACAAAAACGTGGTGGTGATTACAATGGCAGAAGGTCTGCTCGCAATGTATGTTCCATTGGTATGAGTCTTTACTTACTCTTATTCTTGTATTTTCCCTTGTTGAGCATCCAATCTTGACTTTCCTTTAAATAAGATATATATATATATATATAAACAAAAAAAAAAAAAAATATAGATATAAACTCATATTTTACCATTGATAAAAAGACGGTCTGCTTGGAAGGCAATTTGTTATATTCTATCTTGATTATTGTTCTTGAACTCTTTAGTCTTTCTCTTATATGTTAAGATTGCACATATGAAAACTTCATAAGGAACTTGTATGTTAATCTAACTTGAACCTCTAAATTAGTTAGGGGGAGAATTTGGGTTGACATCTTGCTATTCCATCCTTGCATTTCATTTTATCTATTTTGTACTTCTAGTAAAGCTAATTTTAACCATCACTGTAAGTGCTGGGTCATTTTTACCTGAGGAGTGTGTTACTTTGTGCAGATCACTTGAGTATAGACGAATGAGTGGGGATTGAGAAGAGGAGGAATCCGGAATTAAGGAAGTTCAGATTTGTCTCTCTCATGTGAACGTTCGTACTGAGGGATGGGAGCCCTGACAGAGGTCTTGAGTGTGGAACCTTTAAACTACCGGAACGATAATCCAGGTATTTGGTGGAGAGATGGCAATTCCGGAACCTCATAAGTTTTGTGCAGGGATAAGCGACCGCCTAAGGAAGTTCCCCCCTACTAGAAGGTCTGCCAATCTCCAACACAATCCATGCCTCTAGAGAGCAATCCTTAGACGGATCTTGAATCTTCTTGTTTTGTTGTTGTAGTGAGGAGTGCTGGAAACGGCTCTGAGTGACCTACTGTCGGATAGGCCATCCGAACGGCTGTGAGAGTAGTTCCGGAACGACTTACCACTACATATTTCATGTCGAATGTTAGTGAAATTTAAAAGGAAAAATTGTAAAACCAAAGTGGTTAGTCCCAACCCCTTTTAAAACAACCAAAGGTGATCCTCTGAGGGTAAAACAGAGGTAACATAAACCAAATTGTTAAGAGAGTATTAACTGGAAACCGGAAGGGTAACGATCTGAAATCCAATCCGGACCAATACCGGATCAATATCTTTGGAAAGACTAGGATAAAAAGTGAGGAAAAGTGGCCAATACCTTTAAACCGGATAAACAAACTTACAATAGTACAACTAAAGTCGCCTAGTACGATATTCCGTGTCGATTTACAGCATTTAATGCAGTGAAGGTACTTATTGCTAGATTACAACCACGACGGGGAGCCCTGTAGCCTAGAATTACGACCTAGGAATCTAGGCTACTGTTACAGTAAATGACTCTTTCCGGGCACCGTTGGCAAAACATCAGGTAGTGAATTCCACCGCCACCTCCATTCTTTCCTCCTTCTTCTGTAGTATTTTGCGCACACATAGTTAAGTGAAAGATTGGTGAGATAGTGATCGTAACTAGAAGAAGAAAAGTGAGATTGGAGTATTAGTACTGAATCCATACTTTGTCTGTTGGTAGTTCTATGGTGGAGGGTGGCAACATACGGTGACAGCGCAGATGGTTTGTCCGACCATCTTTACCAATCCGAACATCCAGAAACAATTAGAGGCAAATTTAATGGGCATAGGATGTGACGCATTGATACAAAGGCTATGGAGCCTCAAGAATAAGGAGATGATCTAGGAGCTCATAGTAGGGGCTCTGAATCAGTTTGAGTTGACAATGAGGGGTCAACCTGTAGCATGGACAAGGGATGCTTGAATGGAAGTCTATAGGTTCTAGAAAACCGAATCTAGACTCGATTCTTGAGCGGATAAGTTTTCTACTGGAAAGTTTAGGAACCCAGCTAGTGCAAAAGAGGGTTATACTATTAGTGATTGTAAGAACAAGAGGCATAAGCGGATGTTAGAGTATTTGATTCCGATTTTGTATCAGAAAGAGCCTACCCGGGTTACGATCACAATAACGAATACCACCTTTGAGGCGATGGAGGACAGGTTCATACATTGGGAAAAGGTCATTGTAGAAATAGTATCAAAACTGGCTGACCATGTCGAAAAGGGAAAACATAGCTCCATTAGCCTGTACCTCTTCCACCTTTATCATTAGAATGAGTTTCTAAGTACTAACGAGCAAATGGGTGATTACAAGAAACACTTGTATTATTTTATAACACATTGCGTGCGGAAGTTGTTTTTGTCTCTAACTTTTGTAAAAATGCTCAAAAAAGCAAGAAATTTGGAAGCAAGTTTTTTGATGGAATGGAAAATAAACATGAATTTTTTGAATTTTAATAAAATTACTTAAGTGACCGAAATTGAATTTAGATAATATGTCACACTTGCAGTTTTGGTGATTTTTAGTATTAGATTGAGTACCTTTTTTGAAAAATTAGGCTATGAAACTTTGTAGGGTATTTTATAATATGAAAATACAACTTTCTAAGAGAGGGATTTTTTGTTGCCTATTGCAAGTGAGTTCGAGATTGGCCTAAAGTGAGCACCCTTTGCAATGATTTTTTGAATAATGAAAAATGATTTTGGTAAATTTTTTTAATGACTAAACATCCACATAAATTTTTTTCAAATGGACAATTTTTATTTTATTTTTGAAAATTTTATCCTATTTTTACTAATTAAAATATCAAAGTATGTATTTTCTTAAGACTTGGCACTTTTCAAGTTCTCCTACTTAGAGAATTTTCCAACACTTTTCCTTCCTAGGGCATGTTCTTCTTAAAGGTATATACATTGATTATATTTTTTTTTTAAATTTAAAATTAATTTCCTAATTTTTAACTACTCCCGAAAAAATCAGCCAAACGCAACAGAATTGATAGGTGTTTCTTGCAATCACCCTAATAGAGTACAAGACCCTTAAAGTACAATTTCACTAGCAAAGTCAAGTCGGATCAGCCAAAATCTGAAGAAGAAGAGCTCAAAAAGGAGGAGCCGCTTATTGCCGCCAGGTGAAGAAACAAAGGAAGTCCACCAATCTGGCCTCACGGAGGAAGTTGTTGAGTTGAGAGAAGCAGAAGGACACAAAAAAAGCCTCGACAATTTATGAAGCCAGAATCGAGTGGGTGACAAAGGCAAGGCAATATCGTGACACCCTAGCAGAGTATCTGGTCAAAATCATCGAAAAGTTGAAGATCGACTGGATAAGGTCATAGAAGAAGTCAAACAACAATCGGATCCAGTAGTATTAACAAGAAAGGAGGAGCAGAGCCATAACCTTGAGAAGGAACATGATGACCTCCAATCCCAGGTACACTAGGCGGATGGAGAGTTAGCAACATTGAAGTAGAAGGAGAGGGAGGCCCTCCAGCTTGTTAGAGTTTTGAGCGGATTGTTGGCGGAACTAGCAGATGTCCTCACCAAAGCCGCCCTTTTTGACGCTAAGTTAATCAAAGACGGACATGTGACTGGATCAAAGGTTTTGACAATCTTGGTCAACTTATCGTCCCAAATGATACAACATTGAGGGAGATGCACCAACTGTATGGGCACCTCRATTTGGATCGAGTCAAGGACTTCACCCACTTTCCGAAACTACGTTTTGAGACTGGAACTTTGGATAAGCAAAGTCCTTTAGTACCAATGYRGCCACGACCGGAAGGTTTGAGGGCTCTCCTTTCTAAGTCTTTGGGCCCTTCATGTTAAGCACAAATGACACGCAGTGGATGGACGATGGCTGAGCCGGGAGGGGATTCAATAGTGAAAACCATTCCGCTACCATAGAAGACTTCCGCTCCACCRAGTGTGCTGACCACTTGGTAGGCTAAAATAGGCACTTTCAAGACTTCTGGACTAATAGTCCGGACTGATCTACTATCTAGATGGGAGTCGTGAATCTAGCCCGGATCCATTTGGAAAACTTTGAATACATCCAAGAGTCCACACCAAGGAGGGAGAGCACAACAATAGTGTTGGAAAAGACGTCACTAGCGGCCGAAGAGGAAGAAGAGGTCCGGATTGTTGAAAAATCTGACAAGGAGGATTATTAGTATGGATTCAAAATGCGATTGGATGTTGAGGACGATTCACCTCCATCCGTGGCGCAAGATTCAATCTCGGGTAGCAATCAACATGACTCCGGTGAAGGCGACCGTTAACCCACTAAGGACTGTAATCAATTTGGGAGGTGGGCATCAGATTCAGTGGTCTTACGAATAAAATGTAAATAAACCAAAAACAAAGATACATTATTGAGATCTGACTGCATTGATGGAGTTGGGGTGAATATTTGGGGTTGTACAACAAATTTGGTGGCAATCAAAGGTTCTCTTCATGCATATTATAATACATCTTTAAGTTCGTATGGCAGAAGTGTGCATACATACAAAAGAGCTACGTTTTGGTAGTGTATTTCTTTCTGAACAACTCTTTTAGATGCATATTGGACCACGTGTCTCTTCCGTTAGCATCATCATGACAAGCACCTCGTTCAAAAATCACAGGGAACGCCACACTGGAGTTCCCAAGCTCCCAACAGCAATCGTCTACAAATGGTACCATAGACTTCAGCTGAAGTCTGGTAGTTGGAGAACATAGAACGACAGCTCTTAGTGATTTTCATGCAAATTATACATCTTCATTTGGATTGCACAATTGAAGGTGCTAATTCTATTGATAGTATCCATTCAAAAGAGCTCACAAAACACAGAGACACCACTACGGCACGGCACACCACCATGGCCACCACCTGTTATTGTACACCACCATGGCCATCACCACAGCGCACCACCATGGCCACCACCTGCTGCTGCTGGACACCACCCTAGCCCCTGCTCTTGCTGAAGAAGAAGAAGCTAGTACCAGATTCCTTGCTTTTGGAAGAATTCAAAGTATTCCTGCGTACACAAACGCACATCCATGCATTCTTGGCATATCCAGCGTGTCTTCCGCTGCAAATCTTGCACACTCGTCGCAAGTTACTCTTTCGTGCAACATGGGAGGTACCTGCGGTGTTTGAACATAGGGGAAGCAAGGCTCTACAGATTGCCTACCCTAGGCGCTCTGGATCCTAATAAGGTTGCCCTATTAGGGAGTATGCAAACTGCAATTGAAAATCCTTGTATGTCAATGGCTTCATACACAGTCTTTTCAAAGTTTCTTTGTGGATAGTGAATGTGTTAGCAATAAAAGAGTCCAAGCAGAAAAAATAGACTCAGTGCCTCCATTTTTTGGTGGCAATCTGAGTGCTATAGTAGGACCAATTCTGGTCCCTGAGATCAATTCCGCCTATCTTCTGCAAATACAGAATTTGGATTGGTGACGTTGGTATTTTGGCAATCCTTTGCCTTGACACTTGATTGACCACAACACCTCCAATCACCATGGGATCAGCAACAGTCAATAGAAAGTAAACACCTTTGGTATCTTGCCAGTGGATTGCCGCCATTTTAGAATCCCTATGCATTCGGATGTGGAGTGTTCCTTGCGGCTATTTGYGGGTAATGTCCAAACTTGTTGGAAATCCCTTTCTCTACTTCCGTGCACTTTCCACTGCATAAAATCCACGAGCTAACAAATCATCAAAGAGATATGGCAAGGTGAAGTAGTTGTCACATGTGACGATATACCACTGCCCTTCAAGGCCCTTTGTCAAGCGACTGACAACCTTCCCTGCCATACCAATGTGTGCTCCATGTGATCCTCCAGGTTTAGCATTGTCCTTTCCCACATGGATCTCTAATCTATACACATAGCTTGTTACAGAACATGCCATTGCCCAAATTTTTATGCTACGGATAATTGGCTTCGCAGGGAGATACTGCTTGAAAGAATGCAAGCACCCGTTGCAAGCCACCATGCATTCATCAATCGTGACGTACGGTGACAAGTTCCAAAACTACTGAAACTTCGCTTCCTCATGCTCTAAAATCCATCTATACTTGCTGATTGGGTCATAGTCAAGGCTCTTTTTGTCGGTTACAAAGTCGGATCTTAATSTCACGTGAAGACAACGTAAGATATACTCAAAATGCCATCGAGATATTGTACTTGCCACATCTTCACAGAACAGAGCACCTTGCCTTTGTCGCCAGTAATCCTTTATGCAGGGCTGATCTTGTACCTCCATAAGGCAACAGATGCCTGTAAACTTACGGAATTCTTCAAGTGTGATTGGTTGCCCTACCAACTCACCACCCTTTTGCTTCCCTGTTGAAGGATCAATGTATTTGGCATAATTGTTGCTTTCACGCACCACCTCCTGCTGCAACGTCTCATCCCAGAAGAGGAGAAAGTAATCAATGGGTTCTAATAAAGTATCATTTGGGAGATCATTGCTAGCTCCATGTGTTTTTTCTCAAAACGCATGCCGCGATACTAGGGACCACGTCCAAGCATGCCAAATTGAATCAACATACTTTTGATAAAATTCAATTCTCTCAAATTCTTGTCCAAGGGGATAAATCCCGAGTTCACCAAGCAAAGTGACTGGATTGTCTTCATCACCATCCACAGAACTTGCACCGCTTGATAAGCCATGGTGGCTTTTGCTCCCCAAGTCACTCTTAGTGCTGGATCCTAGTTGTATTCCGAATCAGTGTCTGCCATCTGCTAGCCCGGGAGCCCGTTGTAGTGCTCTACACAATGTTTAAAACCCTCAACATTCAAGAGGGGTTTAGAAACCACCGCCGCAGAGGGAGGTGCCATGTGCAGCAACACCGGCTCACATGTAGAACGAAGCACTAGTTGTACATCAAGGTGTGCTCCAAAATCACATTGTAGCTTGGCGCCTCCATGAGGTCCTTCTTCACACCCTACGACATTCCCAAGAGCATAAGGACATGATAGAAGAAGGAATTCACCACCCCATACTAGATCACAAAGCAAGACATGAACACAAGATGGTTGATTGAAATGGTCCCTGGTTGCTGGAAGTGAGAATCCCCTCAAATCTGATGGAATAGGTTTTGGGGACTGCGGCCTCTCCATGAGGCAATCAATGCCTCTTAAGCCACTTGTTCTACGACCCTGACCACCTCTTTGTCCCTCACTCTGACCGCCTCTTGTCCACCCAGGACATTCCACTTTCACAATCAGTAACTAAAATTAGTGCTAAATAGGGGATTCACCTTCGTAGCCATGAAACAAATCGTAACAGACACAAAAAGAAAGACCACAGAAATTCCTACATGAAGATGGTAACATGACTCCAAGCCTTTTAACCATTGCAATCCTGAATATGCACCCTTTCGGCTCAAATATTGAGTAATGCACTCTCCAAGTTCACATAAATAAGTAAACGACAAAGCACCATCTCACTACATACACAAATACATCCACAAAGATGTAAACATACCAATGTATCTTAGCCAAATGACAAGTTAGTCAACTCAATTTAGTAAGAAAACACTAGCTTCATGAAGAGGAGTTTGAACGGTCAATTGGAGTAATGTGAGAGGGCTTCCAATTGATCTACCACTTTTTCATTGCTAGCAGATATCTCAAAAGACAATGAGACTAGTGACATAATTTGAAGGAAGCTGGAACCTTTACAAGCGGAAACATCATAATCGGATAATTTCTCGCAATTGTCAGTAAAAGTCACATCCTTGTCTGACTTTTTGAACGTTGCACTTGCTGCATGAAGTATTAGGAGATTTAAGAAGTTGACGATGGCATGGCGGCATACATCAGTGCATTCAAGTGAAAGGACTCAACATTTTTTAGCAATCGCAATTAGAGAATGCAAAGCTAAGCTTTGTATGATTGCCGCTCACATTTCATAGTCCTTAGACTTGATCGTCCTCTTCCAGGAAGTGACTGCATGAACAGATCAACGATTATGAAACAATCAGAATGGTATTGCACCATATTGTGCACCGGCAGCATTCAAAACCTTGGGCCAAGGATGTCGCAAAATCAAGAAGCCTCAAATATCAATCTTGCAGTCCTCCCGTACATTACAAAATCTGACAGTCATGTACCTTCACGTGAAACCATGGGTTTCTAATGCAATTGTGTTCAAAATCCTAAGCTACTCGAAAGACATTCAAAATGAGAGAAGTCATGGAAGCTATAAAGAAGCTACCGRCCACTTTCTCATTGACTGAAAGCAAATACCACAGAGCAGGTCAGTTCTACAAATCACTCGTTGTTCACCTTCAATTTGGCTTGTAATCTATGAAAACAAAGAGCTCAAAAAATTCTAAGGATGCAAAGACAATGCTCGGTAATATCCTAGGACACTTCCACTAGTACATCGCTACAACTAGTGTATCTGGAGCTCCTTCCTGAATTTTGTAAAATCTATCTACGAAATTGATATTCCCTACAAATGGAGTTCACGACTACATGGCCGGTACCGAGGAGGAAGAAATCAGCGYGGGTAATATGTAGGAGAAGAAATCAGTRTATGCTTACCTTMAAATTTRTAGCCAACTTCAAATGAATTTCAACTTCATAGCAASAGTTCGAATCAKCAATTAGAAATGACCTCTGAGTRGYTTGGTGTAAGSGTGAGAACAGCAAGCCTRAAGCAAAAATCGACACCTAGAACTKGCTGCATGAAGACATGAACCGCACATTAGGATCGGAAATCCCTAAGTGGATCATTCTTGTYTGACAGTTGCCGGAATATTCAGAATGCATTTGAGTAAGTCAATTTGTAAGCACTAAATTATTGAGGTTATAGCCCCATTCCTAGACCGTGCCCAAAAACCCCTCCATCGGTCGCCAGAACATGAAGCAAAATTGGCTAGTCAAACAAAACCCTAAAAATGCAGGTTTCCACGGCAAAAGCGAATTCACTGTGCGATCCATCTACAAAGAAGTGACCTCTTCTTATCAAAGGCATCTTGTCTCAAACCTCACGAAGCCCCGACTRAGCTGTCTCCTGAAGCCAAATTAATTTGTAGCAATCGCAAAGCAAGTGCAAGTAATCAAAATATTACCGCTAGGTTGAAGCTTGCGGACGTACTTCCGCTTCGGTTTTTGTGGCTAAACTTACGGGCTGAGAATCGCTGGTTGACTGTTTACCTTGTCTTCTCCTTTTGACCTCGATGGAGCTAAAATTTTGTGGTCGGAGCTATGTTGCGACAACGTAGTTTAAAGATGCATGCTTGCACCCGCCTAATGATTGGTCGTCCTCATTGCTTGATGAATTGCCCGTAATGAGCGTTGTGGGGTAACGGTTTGCCACCTGCTTTCGCATTGATCTGTTGGTTGACCATCTGCAAACAATTCACCCGCATTACTTTTGATCCCTCCCACTTCAATGCCAACGTTCCCCGCCACAACATCACGCAAAGACTGTGTGGCTGCCGCAAACTAGGGCAGGTAAATACCCTATTATATTCACAAAAACCACCCTAGAGCATAACAAAGTGACTCTAGAGATCGAACCCAAGAGATCCTGTGAAGTAGTTAGATGTTTTATATACTTAAGCACACTTTCTCACTTTTCCGGCTCTCAACCGGAATCTCACAACACCAAAAACACACAGAAAACCCAGGACCGGATTCTATCCTCTTTCGATCCCAACAATTTTCTATATCACAAAACAACCACAATCCCAAGGCCTTACAACTTTCAGTCCTAGGTACACTCTGAACCAATCCGGTTTGACTTTACCTCTGTTTAACCATCAAAGGGACCACCATCTTGTTTTTAGAGTGGTAGGCTCACCACTCCTTCCGTGAATTATAGTGGCTGAAGACCCACTATCGAACCTCCTAACTTCCTATTCTAATCCGGATCCAGTTTGATCCCTCACAGCAGTCCAAAAACTAATCCGATCCATAGGTCACTCAGAAATCCCCCGTACGATCCACTCATATTACAACGACCTTGGCTTTCTCTCCAATCTGTGCGAAGTTGAGGTGGTTGCAAGTGAACCAATCTGTTCCAACACCCACACAGCCTTCTTCCGTTTACCAACTCTGGATAATGAGACCCCTCAGGAGATTTGGACACTCGACTGGATTTCCTACCCGGGAGTTCTAGCGTGACTAAGGAATCCCTCCCTAACCACCTAGCCTAATCAATAGTTTTTCCACCCGGAATTGATGACTGTGGAGTGCTGAGGAATCCATAATTCACTACCAACTCTTACTTACCCACTCACATGCACATAGAACTGAAGACACCACACCAAGGGGAGAATTCCTCTACAAACTGGAATGCGCTTTCCTAACTCCTCATACAATCTTGCCAAGCATGGAAAGACATACAAAAGAAAGAAGAAAGAGAGAGTACAAGCGAGTTTGCAATAAAAAGACTCCCAGCCCACCACGCGGGTCTCACTTAAATAACACACAAAAACACAAAAGGGGCTGTGAGGCCCGAAAAATCCACCTAACTATCCGCCTAAAATCCTAATTACCCAGACAAATTCGGTTCCGTTCCTAACTAGCTAACATAAAATCAAAACCTAATCTGAAACTTCCCTAATCACAGAGCCAATGGTGGGCTCCTCTACCTCACGCTCCATCACTACAAATGTATCAGATAAATTCCGGATGCGCAAGCCTTCACTGTCCGGATCCGGTCCATGAGGAGTTGGTGGCAAATCTAAGTCGATATGATCCAGTCTAGCTACTGGACTTCTCACCCTTGGCTGTTTCTTGGACTCCGGAGTTGAAAACGTTCGGTCCAAGGACATAGGCACATCTTGGAAATCACTCCGGACGGAAATGTTCGAGAGATGGAATCCGGTTGGGCAGCCAACTCTAATCAGCTTTTTGCTGCATTCTTTGATCCGTTTGACCAACTCCTAGAAATCCCGCATAGTTCCTTCAATTATCTCCGAGTAATCCAATAGGATTATGACTATCCAAGAACCGAAAGGTTTGTGCTCCTCCAGCTCCTCGTACAATTTTTCTCGGGCCAGGATTTCTCCTTTGATACCCACAATCGCTGTGATCCGTTCCGCGACTGCCCGGATTCCCTCAGTTGCCTCCTTCTTGGCCGCGGCATCTTCTTGAACTACGAGGAGTTCCGCTCTCAGCCGGTCGACCTCCCCCGTCAATCGCCGGATTTCCTTCTCTTGCTCCAACTTCTTTGCCAAATCGGCGATGCACTCTGCCACCTTCCCTGGCAACTTCTGATCTGGTTCCGCCCCCACTAATGTCCCGATGTTGGCAAGAATACTCCGCTTATCCTTTCAATCTGTCCGGATTCCAACCAAGAGGCCAATCAGGCCCTGAAACGGAGTACCTGCCTCCGAATCTTTGGAAGTAGTCGGGCGCGGATCTGGTCCGGCTAGTTGCTGTTGTGGCGATTGCGAAGCCTCCTCTTGGACCGGAATAATCCATGGCGGAGGCGTCCCTCTCCCAGTCGACGACGTGTTCTTTAGCCGCTTGCTCTTCCGTCCAATGTCTTCCTCTTCCTCGTCTTCATATGGATCAAAACCGGTATCAGAAAGTTTCTCTTCATCCGCATCCTCATCCAATTCTCCATACTTTAGAAGCGACTCCTAGGTCTTGTAGGTCTTTTCTTCCGTGTTTGATAGGAACTCCCTCTCCTTGTACAAGTGGAAGATGTAGGGACGCACAAGTGTGGCCCTACTCTTCTTAACCCTGCTGACAAGCTAGGCCATCAGATCGGAAATGATCTGGCCCTAGTCTACTTTCCGGGCCCCGCTTAGAGATCCAAAAATCAGATTCCCTAGCGTAATCGTGACCTGCGTTGGCTTTTCCGGATGTAGGACCGGAATGAGGAACTCCAACGGGTGGCGCTCCCGGATATCCAAACAGTCCTCCACCGCGTATCCGTCTTTCGGGTTGATTGCTCCCCGGAACTTCCCCTTGATGAATTTGTCGCTCTGGTTCGCCATCCCTTGTCCGCCTTCCTTGAATCCCTAAACCCTTCTCCATACTTCTTCCGTCCACTGATCCGGGGATCCGCGGATGGTGTTGTCATATTGATTTGTTGTCCGTGTGAGGAGTTCCTGCACCATCCGCTCCTCCCGGAATCCCCATGGTTTGTTGATCAGACCCGAAC
Organism: Pleurozium schreberi; assembly: GCA_006891605.1. Taxonomy (NCBI): domain Eukaryota; kingdom Viridiplantae; phylum Streptophyta; class Bryopsida; order Hypnales; family Hylocomiaceae; genus Pleurozium; species Pleurozium schreberi. The sequence goes on along the minus strand of VACF01000525.1, from coordinate 251,465 downwards.
ATCCCATGGCTTCGAGATTCTCTACGAACTTGCTCTTTTCCGGTTCGTCCATAAGAATAGCTGAAATCACCTTCCGGAGCTTAACTTCGAGATCAGTTGGAGTGGTACTGCCCGATCTAGATTGGCGTAAGATAGGCATGGACACTAAAATTAACCTCACCAGTATCCGCTCCTAACCTAGCCGCACGTCTCAATCCTCAATCCTCTCTCCAATCTCAACCGGCACCTGCAAACAACCTCACAATCTCACACTGATCCGCTTACACACTGCTAATACGCAAAAACACTTGCTGACGGAGAGCGGAACACTTTGCGGACACTCCAGACAACAAGGGAACAAGGAGGAGTATTGGCAGTTTCAGGCTTAATATAGCCTGTGGACCCTAATCCGGTCCGGTCCTTCTATCCGGTCCAACCCTAATCCGAGTTGGACAAGATTTTGGTCCTAGGTACTTTTAGACCGGATTCTGCCAGATACTCCACTACTTGAATGTCATAACTAAATTTTATTCTTCTACCGTTCCGTAACTGAATCCGGATTCCAACTGGATGGTTTCTGTTCCAAGTTCTAATTAACATAGAAAAATCGAAAATTTAGGTTGCGACAATGGCGCAATTCAAAGTGGAGTTCGGTGGGGAAGCCATCGTCGTTGCTTTTTTTGCGACATGGAACCCAACACAACACTTGCGGTGTGACGGTAGAAAAGGTAGCAAAGCTGTGCCCCACCAAAATTTTGGAAATTCTTGTAGCCTCTCGYGCCACTTGGAATTGGATGCAAGAGAAGGTAGTCCTTATCGAGCAAACCCAATAACACCCGGCGCTTCTCTAATGAAAATTGGTTGTGCATTGCCCAAGAGGCCAAAATTGTAGCAGTAAAAGGAAATTGTTGTGGAGGAGGAGGAGATCGTGGCCAGACATACCCCTCTTGATGCCCTCTAGATTGTCTTCCACCACCCACCATCCTCCCGTACTCAACACAAAAAGCATCTAAGGAGCCTAAGAGTCAAAGTAGTTGCAATGAACACACCCTATAGCAATTCCTTGCGTGTGTATCCGGTGCTTTCGTCTCTTGTCCAACCTTCCTAGTCTTTGACAGTGAACACCACTTGCCGCAAGCTCAAATCATGGCGGTCTCTCCATCCCTCCACTCCAGGCCAGTATTACAACCAAATTGCAACCGAAACAAGTACAGGGGTACTTGCGATCATCGTAATGGCCACTTTCTGGAGTGAACCTTGGATGCTCTTCAGCCTTCATTGTCCTCAGATCCTTCCTTCGCAAGACACAGTAGTAAATGGAAGGTAAGGGCGCTAGTAGACATCCAATGGCTCTCATTCCCAAACATAGTTCCAAGCTCTATACAGGTTGTCCTTCCTTTTCTAAATGCTCTATCAGCACGTACATAATTGTCCTCTTTTACAGTAATGGCCATCTTTCTATATTAATTACCATATTTTCAGCATAGACTTTGCAGGTTTTTTGAACTTGTAAGCCACATGCTTGCACATAACTTTTGGGAATTTGTCCCACTATGTTCATCTCAGAATTCCCTAAATCTGTCCCCTTTTAGCCAAGTGCCAATTCATTATCAAACTCTGCCTAAGAATGAAAAAATCACAATTTTTGACCCAAATGTGGTCGACCAGTCCTTAAAGGGTTAAGGCACTAGCAAGTCTAGGCGACAGCAATTCGTAGGAGGAGAAGGAGAAGTAATCAGGACAATTTCAATTAGTTAGGAGTTTTGATTTTTAATTCCGCAACAGGTTTYCAAGTGTGGGCCCGAGTTTTAGATTTTTAGGATCTCTAGCATTTTGACTTTCTAGATATCTTGGGAGGTCATTGTGTGGTTGCCCTGATTTTGGGATGTCTTTTTTATTTTTATTATGGGTTTTTAAGGGTGGGTAGATCTGTTGCCTTGCCATACTATCCTTGCTCTTTCAATTATTTATTGTACTCCTTTCTCTTTAATCTGAACGACTAGTGGAGCATTCTGGTTCTAACTTCAATCGTGAGAGTTTTTACTTGGTTGTTTACATGAGTGTTGATGTGTAAGAGGGAGTGAGAAAACATAGGAATTCAAATCTTAGGTGACTAGTTTAGACTGTGTGGGTGCATTTGTTATGACGATTAGGTTTGTGAACAAGGGCTTGTGTGTGGTACCTTTAAATTACCGGAATAGTAATCTGGTAAAGCTAGAGAGTGGTGTGGATGCGGATCCTGAATCTAGCATGATTCCATGCAGAGATAAGCGACCGCTAGAGGAGATCCCCACTCATTGAAAAGTTTGCCAACCACCGAATCAGTTTAGCAGCTAGAGAACAATCCCCCCTGTTGGATTTTGGGTATCTTTTATATGTCGATGTAGCGGGAGAGGCTGGAAATAGCCCTAAGTGACCTGCTTTCCGAATCGGCCATTCAGGAAGTTGTGAAGGTGTTGCCTTGTCAATTCTACTGCAATATCTTGATATGAGTGTTGGTGTTTTTATGGAGAGAAGAGAGTGAGGAATATAAGTGGTGAGTCCCTACCCCTCTAAAAGATCAAAAGTGGACCCTCTGAGGGTAAAATAGAGGAATCAAAAACCAATTGATTTAGGAGAAGACGTATCCATAATCCAAAAAAGACGTAGATTTGGATTGAGTTCCGGATAGAAAGACAACCAGAAGAGAGTAGAAAGTTGGACGGATCAAGAAAAGGAGAAAATCCAAATATCTTTAGCTTGCAACAACATACTAGGATCCCTTCGGACAATGTTCCGAGTCATTTTACAACATTCTGGTGTTGTAAGGGTACTTACGCCTAGACCGTGCATATGACAATGACAACAATGGCAACAATGACAAAAGTCTAAAGGATGACATGGCGTACGGATATTCAAAGACTTTGTCAAATCTGTCAACAAACTCATCCAAAAACATTTAATTTCARGGTAATCATTGGAATCAAATCCTAGAAGTTAAACAACAATGATTGCAGGGCACAATACTAAAGGAGCGTCTGGAATTGGACATGAATAATGGAAATATGGAAAGTAAGATTCATTTGAAGAAGTTTGAAAGAACCGGCTATTGGAATATTTACTACTTTATCAACATTGAACTAGTAATTCAGGGCTCATTGTTTTTAAMTAGTATTGGTTACTTTGTTGACGACCTTCATATTTAGCAGGCATTGTTGCATGTGTAATGTCTTGACARTGGTCTAAAATTAAAGCGACAATGTGAAATTAGGTTCAAGAGAATTGTATGCTAATCTATATTTGGCGGAAGCACTGCAAATGTCAATGGCATTTTAATTTACGGTTTGACATTTAATGTTTGACATTTGCAGCACTTTCCATCTTTTCCATCAAATGCAATCTCTTTTGACTTCTAATACAATGCCATTGRTTTAAGGTTTGCGGTAGGTTTGTTATTATATTTTGTTGCTTTCCTTGAAAATCTTGTGAAGGAATTTGAATCAAAAGTAACAAAGGTATGTATATGGAGCAATGCTGTCAAAATGATTGTTGTTGACGGAGTGGTATGTGTTGTCACTGTTGTATTCACTATGTGATAGATTGTGGTTGAAGCAAATTAATTTGTTGATAGAGGAAGTGAARTYGTGAGAATAGAAGGTGTCAGCGYTGGATCTAATGCGTTAGGGTAACTRGACACACTTTAGAAATAGAGTGGGCCAAACTAATATTGTTCTTTTAAGTTGTAGCAATACCGGATGGACCCGTTTGCAGATCCAAWGATCGTTGAATCCATGCAAYGGTRGAAGTAGTTGATATTATAGGAGGAACAAGTTTTCAGAAATAGTGAAAGATTAATTTTTGCAATTGCCATATGGAGAAGAAGGAAAAATTGAAGCGTACCTAAATTTGGCATTAATGCCTCACTCTATTATACATGYACATGAAGTTTGTGTAGGAAATGTGCTTGAATGTGGACTTCAATTTCAGAGTAAGATTCCATATTTKTRTGGTGTTARGAAGTAATYATARGGGACACCATGATGTGCCTTGAGACAATCTTAGATGGTAAGGGAAAGCAATGAAAATTGGGTGAATGTGGACTTTATCAATTGTTTTGCRCTTTATAGAAGACGTAGCCTTCATTAAAATATAGGATGTAATGCAGTGAACCATGTGACTAGTAGAATTGGTAGAAATTGAATTATGTTTAAGAAAATAGGATCATTGAAAACAAGTGGCAGTTGGTTGGGCTTGTAATATAGTATTACATGAGAAATTGTTGTTGTCATACTCTTAGGATAWAAAATTACCGTGTTGGGCACACARGCGATTTGAAAGTTCAGAGTTTTTTAAACTTGATCAAAAATCATAAGAAGTAGTTCAAGGGTGGGACTGTCAASTACAAAGCATGAGTTTYTGTAGGTGCAATACTCAAAGAAGGAAACCTTCTTTCACAGAGGTATTTCAAGTGGAAAATGGAGCATAAAAGAGTGTAGTCCTTAGGTATGTGCCTCAGGCTTAGTTAATGGTGAGCAATTGGTAGACCTCTATCGTCAGAAGTGGAAGTGGAAACAATTGAAGTGACATTGAAGTTGTAGACAAAATTGAGTTATTGGGTATTGAATGGCAACGTTGAATTAATTGATGGACACAACAAGAGCAAGTGTGCACTCTATTCATTGTCTGACATACACTCTACGAATATTTTATTGTRATAGGTATTGTACATGATAGTAATAGTGAAGTGAATTGATGTTATTGAAGGAAAAAGGTGCTTTTAAAAAGGATATGTATTATATGAAACGCTAAATGGACCAATGCATATGTTATTGAACCAGGAGTGGTGATTTTGGTTGAAGCAATGGTAGAGTCCCTGCAAGTGGAGTTTTATTATATATAATTTGTGTACATACAAAAAATAATTGCAAAGTTGCTTTCATGAGAGGTGTGTAGCAAAGTGCATGTTTTATATAGTAATGTCAATAGTGTCAGTTTGGCAAAACATTGCATGCATTATCTTATGGTTTTAGGTGCAAGAAAATGAAACCCTTATGACAATTTTTTCTGGTTTGTACTAGTGCAAAGACATGCAAACTGTTGCTCTGGAGTGGTTGGACAAATTGTATGAATTTGAAGYAGAATGGTGCATGTATAAGTAMARAATGTGGACTATTATCATATGAATTCAGCAAATGAATTGTCCTCTTAAATTATGAATACAGCCAAGACGCCATTAAGAAGTAGTTATTCAAGTTTAAACTGGAGATTGTGTAAGGAGCTTTGCATGAATGATTAATGGAAGTGGAGATTTATATGGTTGACTAGCTTAAGCACAATGTCAATATGTAATCTAGGAAGACTATTCACTTTGAGTCGTACTTATCTACAAGTACAAGGTAGAGCAAAAGAAGAAGAGGGTGGATATGTGGCGTTTGCCTTGCTTAAGAAGGTGGTTAAACAAAAATAGAAGATACACTTATGTCAAATTYTTCCATTGTTTTTGAATTAATCCCTTTATGCATCAAAATGAATGCAAAWWTTTWTGAGTGATTCTTTACTTCCTATATTATGAATTCTAGTACTCACATTTTCTAGTGATAATTCTTTATTGGTACAACAAATTCAAGAAGACAACTAATGAGCAACAATACTATACTTTTCATGTATGAAAATGTTATACTCGTAATCTAGGCGTAAGTATCCTTATTGTACTAAGTACTGTAAGTTGACACGGAATATTGTCCCAGGAGACTCTAGTATGTCATTGTAAGCTTCAATTATCCAGTTTTACTATTCTTCATCAATTCTTCACTCTTTCCACTCTTTTCCACTCTTTTCCGGATCTTATGGTCATCCGGATTGGATCCCGGATTGATATCTTTTCGGTTTCCGGTTAGGTCTTCTCTTAATACTTTGGTTTGTGATACCTTTGTTTTACCATCAGAAGGTTGCCTTTGATTGTTTAAAGGGGTAGCGTCTAAACACTTGTTTTCCTCACTCTTTCTTCTCTTCAAAAACCCGCCAGCACCTACGGAAAGATATGTAGCAGTAAGTTGATCCAGAAATACTCTCACAACTATCCGGATGGCCTATCCGGTAGCAGGTTACTCAAAGTTGTTTCCAGCTTTCCTCACTACAACGACAGAACAAAGAACACCTAGGACCTATCTCGGGATTGCTCTCTAAGAGCTCAGATCGTTCTAGTGACTGGCAAACCTTCCGATGTGGGGGAATTTCCGCTGGCGGTCACTGATCTTTGCACGGAACCAACGAGGTTCCGGAATTGCACTCTCACCACCTATCCACCGAATTACTGTTCCGGTAATTTTAAAGGCACCATGCTCAAGACCTCCCTCACAACTCTGCACCTCAGTACGAACATTCTCACATAGGCATACCCAAACACCTCAGTTCCGGATTCCCCTCTTCTCATTTCCATCTCATCCGTCCATACTCAAGTGAATAATACAAGTCAAATCACTCTCACAGTTGAAGGTAAAAACAACCCAGTACTCACAGTGATGGTTTCAGATTAACATTGAAGGAAATACAAATGGATACTCAAAAATTCTAGGATGAAATGGGAGGTCAACAAACTGCTTGCCCTTAAAAATCAAAATCAACAACGGAAAATCAGCCACCCGGAAACCCAGGCAACTAATCAAATGACCTATCGAGATCCCTGGAAGATCAAACTCAAAGCCTAAAGATAAAAACCCGGATCCGAACCCAAGCTCGGAAACCCGTTCCAGATCTGAAACAAAGTCCGGACCTAACCGGAAAACTAAAACTAACCATCTGCCTACTATCCCTTCTTGTCTTCTTCGACGCGCTCCCGATGTAACTGGCACTACAAGAAAACAATGTCAATTGACACGTTTGAATTGACAAACGGTGTCCAAATTGACAGAAAAAATGTCCGAATTGACAAAAAATGACTGCGTTCCCTTGTAGTGTGGGTGGAAACCTGACCGCACTCTTCACCGGAGTTGTTTCCAATGTCGAACCTAGAGTTGTCCTTGCCGCCGCGTGGGTCAGAATCTTTTTGTTTATAGGTGGTGGCAAATCTTTGACATCCGTATCATTGCCGCTCTCAAACTCGTCTTCATCTGACTCGTTGATGATCCGGGTGTCATCCTCTTCTTCCTCTTCATTGTCCGAAGGCTCAATCCAGTCTGTCTGCTATTCTTTTCATTTCGGCGTATCCTCTTGCATATAATCGAATTTCTCTGGATGGTCCTTCGCTGGATTCAACTTCCCCAGTCGTTTAAGGAGATCCAACTTGGTAGGTTGGGTCGGCTCCTTAAACTTGTCGCTCTGTCCCTGACTGCCACCTAGAAGTTCGAGCGGAAGGGTACTTTCGGATAAAGCCTGAAAAGGCTTCCCCCTCTGTTTTCGGTTCGGCTCAACACTTGCCCTCATGCTCGCCTGACCAGGCGCACTATCCTTCACCTTCTCCACCACGTGGGATAATAGCTCCTTGAGCCCTTGCGACTCCTTGCCCTATATCTTCTACCTCTCCACCGTTATCATTCCAGGAATAGTGTGAACATCCGGAACTTCCGGAAACTCGGAAAAATCCAACGGCCTATTTGGGTCCATTCGATCCAACAATTGCCTCATTTCCGTCAATGTGAGCTCCATTCAGGAAGAGAAATCAACCAGGATGGTGATCACCTTGGATCCGATTACTAGGGCCTCCTTAGCAATCCGGGAGATGAACAGTGCAGCTCAGTCAATGGTGTCTATTGGTTCCGCCACCAACCGGGATAACCCCTTCACTAAGTGCAGCGCCTCCTTCTCTCTATTCTTGGATGCTGCCAACTTTCCTTCGAACCAGTTGACCCGATTCTAGATGTCCTCCCCCTCCTTCCGGATTTGATCAATCTCTTGATCCCATGCTTGTAATAGTTTTGGAAAAGGTCTATTCCGGATGGCCTGCATCAACTCACTCGGCTCGCATCCCAATTCCCTCGTCGCCTCAAGGAGTACACTAGCGTATGCATTGATATACTCCTTGGCTTGGTCCACCCATCAAGTTCCGAATTCACAAAACTTATCCAACCGGGTCGCAGATGTGGTTCTCTCTGGAACCTCTTCCGGACTACTCTCACTCAAGGTTTTTCAAGATCTTAGATCGGTGGACTTCCGTTTTGTCTTCTCCCTCTTGTCTTTGAGGGGTTATGCGCGTTCAATCTCCTCTTCATCTAATCTGTGTTGCTCCTGCTCGTGTTTCGTCTGGAGCCCGTATTTGAGGATTTCACATCCGGTGTCGTACTCCACCACCTCCTCCAGTTTCAGCACCTCATGTTGATGATACATGTGGAAAAAGTAAGAATTGATGGGATTATGCTTAGCCTTTTCCACATGATCCGCCAGCTTGCTGACAACTCCGGCAATCACTTTCTCCCAGTGAACTACTCTCCCCTCCATTGCTCCGAAGATGGTGTTTTCTGCCGTAACCGTAACCCGGGTTGGCTTATCCGGATAGAGGATCGGAATTAAAAATTCCAGGACCCTCTTGTGCCTCACAACTGCRCAGTTTGCAATGGCAAACTCTTCCTTCGAATGGGCCGGATTGGCTAATTTCCCGACGGAATACTTATCCGTCTGAGAGGCTAGTCCGAGCCCTTGCTTCGGGAATCCGTAAACCTTTGCCTATGCCTCTTCCGTCCAGGTCTCCTTTTTAGCCCTGACGGTCCGCTCATACTGATCCGGAGCCCCGGAAACCAACTCCTGCATCATCTCCTCGTTCTTCAAACTCCATGGCCAACGGATCAATCCGGCACAGCCCATCTTTGCGAGGTCTTTGTCTAGCAGCTTCCGTTCATTGTCGTCCTCCGGATAGGTTGGCGACACCATACGAGCGGTAACCGGATTCCTCTGTTGGCTACTTTCTGCCATGGAATACCTTAACAGTGTGGGCCGGATCCGTGCGGATTCACCAACTCCACCGTTGCGATCACTATCTGACCGTTCTTTCTCTCAACTATCACGTGCGCAATAAAAATTCTGCGGAGAAAAAAAGAAATGACGTAAACAGTGGACTGCTTAAGTACCCGACACTCCAGCAACAGTCCTGAAACGAGCAGTTTATCTGTAACGGTGACCTAGATCCGTAGGTCGAACCTATAAATTGTAGGTCTGTGAAATCCGTCTCTATTCGGATTTCCGAACCCGGACTGGATCCGTAATTACAGAAGTTCCATAATTCCTAACTATTTCCGGAAAGTGGTAAACTTCTTCCATAAACATTTCCGTTTCCACTTTTGGGTTAAAACCTAATTAAAATTTCGAAAAGTCTAATCTATTTCAATACTATATATTTTATTCTAATTACTAACGCTCGTCTAATACAGACTCCGACACAAAAGAAAGCTAAATTTTTTGATAATGCAAGAATATTGTAACTTACATGTGAAGTGTGGACTTGGGTGAATCAATTCATAATGTTGGGCACATATATTGTATCCACATGTATAATGTAGTGYAGAATAGGCAAGCATAGTTGGGTCCATAGTACKTGYACACATTATGAAATCTTTGGAATATGGAAAGGAAACATATTGTATATATTTTCATTTGTATTAGYGGATTTTAATTGTTTTGTATATAAATATGCTGAAACAAATTTTGAGATTAGACAACTCCAAAAGTGTTGAAATGTTGACTACTGGACTTTAATGGTATGCTCGGAGAGTTTTTCCTCAAAGAGAAAGGTTTCCACTTCAAAAAATTCTAGCTACCTATTAAAATTGTGATGTGCTCTGTGATTCAAGACAAAAGTATGCAATATACARTTYTCTTGGATCRATTAAAAAGGTGCCAAAAGAACAACCTAGCCAACAATTTTCTATGTCAAATTAACACAATATCAATAATTTTTTGTTCTCTACTATCCAAGTCAGCACACCCAAACAAACTAATTATTACAAAACTAAATCAATACTTTCTTGTATTTTTTTGTTCAATTGGACACTACTTTTCTATTAGTGAATCAGCATTGTTTGTTCTTATTTTTTGCACTTCTTTGAATATTGCCTAATTAAAAGAGATTAAGCTTTGAAAGGTGAAAGAAAGATCTACACATGGACTTTGGCTCATACTAAATGACCATAAAATGATGACCTCACCCGCAAAAATTAAACATCCATTGGTACTCTTTAAAAATGCCCCAAAATTACCCTTTTTAATACTCCAAAATTACACTTTCAAAATGGCTCCAATACTCAAAGTTTCTAGAATGCTAAGAGTCTATCAAACTCTACTCATATCGCAAAATGGGTCTTAAAAATGTAAATTTTAGCCTGAATCCAAAACATTTTGTTTATTAGGATGATCATTTTGGAATGGAGGTAGTACTACGTAAGAGTATAATCATCTATTTTTCCTTGTAAACCTTGAATAGTGTGTATTGGAGCTAACACAAGTCTAACAAGAAAGCAAGGATACAATAGACATAGTCAAGACATAGATTTATAAGTGTAATTCCATTGTATATCACAGAAATCTAAAGCAGAGACGATATTGAGTTAGAGTAACAATGTAGGAAATTAGAATCCTTCAAATATCTATATTTATGGTAGCTAAAGTGTTCATATTTTGGTGTGAAGCCTTGCTTTGTGTAAGAAAATAAAGATAACTTATATATTAAAGATTTTTTATTTCTCAATTCTAAATAACTAAAAGAAAAATTCAATGGGTGAGCAACTCAAACTTCTAGCTGTTTCCAAAAAATTTCAATCACTCTTTTTGGATCTTTGATCCCCAAACAAAGTGCTTGATTAATATAAAATAAATATCTTCATTATTATATTGCTTTCCTTGTATGTGAAAAATTTACTTCGGATGACAAGTGAGTACTTTAGTTTATTAGCTACTTAAGCAGTTATTAAATTATTTATAGTAAAAAAATGAGATTAAGTAGACTAAATTCTAATTTTCATAATTTAGGCAACCATTTAATAATGATCTTTAATTTCATGTCAACGTAAAAGTTAAATTTCCAATTAATAATCTCCACAAAGAAATAATGAAACTCATGCTTATATTGCACAAATCGGTTCTCATCATTCCAAGGTCATTTCACAAGCCTACTTCTAAATCAAATCTAAAGCATTAATTTCATGCTTTTAACTTTCCACTAACGAGGCCAACAAGACTAATGATTTCCAAAAGAATTTAGCAAATGTTTTTTTATTTGTTCATTATTTTCCTCCCAAGTTGCTAGCAAACTATATTCTATTTTCGTCAAGGTGGTTTTAAATCAATCATTGGACACAAATTGGCTGTCCACCGGCATTCATGGGTAACCTCCAATGGTTGGATTTAGAAAGCGAATTTATGTACGGATGTGTGTTGGATGAGACAGGTCAAGCCTGTCCCGTAGTCTCCACAACCAATCAAGGGAAGCCACAGTTCTCCTAGTCTCCCTAATCGTGAGGCTAACTTTTGAATTTTGCTAGCGACAGGTGGAACTCTTTTGAGGAGATAGTGAGATAGTGAGACACAATGTACCAAAAAGTTTCATATTAGATTATTTTTCACAACCCCTCCAATTTTATTGGAGGGGTTATGAAAAATAATCCAATATGAAAATAACCTGAAAATCCCAGTACCCCTCAACTTTATATTTTTCAAAACAAACTTGTTTGACAGTCGATATGAGTTAATTGATTTTCGTATTCATTTCTTTATATATATATATATATATATATATATATATATATATATATATATATAGTATACATACCTTATCCCAATATTCATATCCCAATATTCGTATGAAGATCAATGGCATGGAAGGGGGGTTTTAATTTTTAAGAAAAAAATCAATGACCTGTGATTTTTTCGAGGGAGGGGGACTAATGCAAACCAGGCAGTGTCACCTCTCTTTTGAGGACATAGTTGAGTTGCTTGCGTATTTTCAGGGACTCTGGGTGGCCAAAGTTTGGCTAGCGCTTCGTTTGTGGAGAAATGGATTCAAGTTCAGGTGAGTGGGCTACAGCCTTTGTTTCTCTTACAGGAAAACACTGCTTATCAAGTTATTATCAAGTATCTTAGCTAGCTCTTCGGAACATGTTTCCATCTCCACATTTAGGGGAACTTGATCACTAGTGAACTGCGAAGAGGTCATTGTTGTTCGATTAGTATGTTCCAGTTGATGAGGAGTCTTAGAATCCCCATGTTTCGTGTTTTATACGAGTTCACCAATCATTTTAAAGGGCCGGTTCACGTTGGGTGCAGTTTAAGATTGCTGGTGGAGTTTTTATTTGTGCAAGTGTTGTCACTCTTCGACCTGTATTGAAACGTTTTAATTTAAGGAATCACGGCCTATTCCAAACCTGCACAAAGCTGCGGAGGTTGGAGGTATTTTCAGCTACCTAATGGATCTGGGGGCACTTTTTCAGTGTTGCACTTCTAGTTCACGCAGAAAGGACCTGCTCTCCATGTCCCTGTCGTATAATAGTGTGCATAGCACCTTTTACAGGACTCTTTTGTTCAGAAATTCTGTTTGCATTATAAATTGATGCAGGCTTTATGCTCTTGGTTTGGAAAATCTAGTTGATAGGCTACATGGGGGTGGAAGTAGATTCATTTTAGGAAGTAATGATTTCTTCTACCCATGGCCTCCCCTTCCTTTGCACTGTAGAGGACTTAGGACGCGTATTTAGTGTTTCAAGGTGCCGGAGGTTGGCAAGGAATGACTAAGACAGAATGCTTCACCTTGCTTGAGTGCCTGGTTGAGGGTYTGTTCTGCTTACACGGGCCTTGGAAAGTCAAACCTGAAACTGGAGGCAGGTATCCAAACTTCAAACCTAAACTTGAAACATGAAACCGAATCGGTTCCCAACTTCAGATGTCACTTATAAAGTATGCTGTTCAGTTTAGGGTAATCCATTTGTGTGGGCTGAGCTACTTCTAATGTTAAGTATACTCTCAATCATCTATTGCGCACTCGACTCCGCTTCCCAGATTTACTATGAGAGTGTTTTAGCCCTTATTTATCAGACTTTTTTGTAGTGCACCCTCGATGTCAACGATACCGTGGCACTTGAATTCTATGCCAAGCTCACCTGACTTTACTTATTTGTGCCCCGACCCCTTGTTCATGGCAGTGGTCGAGTAAGTATATMGAAGTGTTGTGAGTAGCAGTTAGAAACGGAAGGGACTTAAGGAAGTGGAAATTGCAAGAATGGTCGTACGGAGAACTGTAATTATCGGAATAATTGTCTTCAGKTACTATACATTCTCTTCTTTATTATATATTTTCACTCTTACACCATTAATGCGAATGCTTGCAGCACTCGGAATACAGTGCAGTAAATGCAGTTCCTTCCCTGTTTCCAATGACAGATAATCAGCTTCCTCGAATGGTTCAGCAGGATTGAGCTAGGGATTCGAAGTTGCCTACAAGAAGCCTAATTCGACAGCAGCTTGGTCAGATTAATATGGGGTACAATGTGCGAGGGTTTCTGGATGAAGACCAACAAGTCGTTGTTGAGAGCTGTGGCCTATGGCATCTTGATATGTCTTAACTTATTCGAGGTTTTGGCAGCGGGAAGAGGGAAGCTAGCGYCGAGCTGGGTGATTGCTGTGCCTTACTAGTTCAGGATGATAAGCTAAAGTGGCCATCAGGTGTGAGCAGTTCTGCTAATGCTATTTACGAGGCAAGTCCCTTTTGACATCAGACTTTATTTTCTGGATGACAGAAGAMGACTTATTCAACAACTTCAGTTTTGTTTTCCTAAACAGGTACGTCGCTGTGTCCATGCGCCAGTGGGTTGATAACATATAGTMCATTTGGGTATTGACGGAGAAAAGCATGGTAATCAATGCTTGGAGTAGTAGCGATGAAGGAGGCAGCTTCGTGGAGAATACAGTGACTAGTCAAACAAGAATCATGGAGGAACAGTGGTGGGTAGATGTTATAGCTCCGGGTTCACTGTTAATTCCATCCTCTCTCTCCCAGCAGGAAAGCAATRTTCAAAGCGCAGATGTGGATATTGGAGTTCCCAGTGGGCATGTTGAAGACCTTGAAAATATGCTGCTCACCCAGCGAACAGATCTAACAATTATGAAGTGGCTTATGGGTGATGGTCAAACGTATGGGCAAGGTGCAACACAATTTGATCAGGTTTCAACATCCATTGACACTGTCATGTTTGGGCAAGATTCTTGGAGTCCAAACCAACATCAATCCAACTACCCTCTTGGTGATAATATGCTGACTGAATTTATTTTACATGATTACACTGTTGGGAACACTTACTCATCTCCCTTTAAACCATGCATCTCTCTTTCTCCCTCCTCTCCACCAATTTCTGAATTTAAATCTTTACATACTTCTTACCCATCCCCCCCTCGTTCTCAGTCTCCCCCCTCTTCTTACTTGCAAGGTATTTCAATCAACCTTCCCAATCGCTCACAGGTGTTTGATCATTCTGCGATTTTACCCGCCACAGCAATCATGGAGGAAACCCGCAGTCATTCGTTATCAGATCCCAGTTCCATCGTTGGTACTTTGTCATTGTCTCCCAAGGTATCAACCGCAGGGGAATATTATGCTCAAAATGATCTGCTTGGAAACTCTATAGTTGAAGCTGAGTTTTCTCATGAAAACACTTATGCAGTGCACCAAACTGGGTCTGTGATGGAGGATGGACTATTTGCCATGGAGGACAATCTGTCTTCTTCACCATCTGTTCATGCGTCTCATTTAAATTTGCCATCCCTTACGCCAGCATATTATCACCAAGAATATGACGAGGAGTTTGGGGAGGGTAGACTCTTGCAGCGTTCATTTTCTTCACTTGTCCCTAGAGATCCTATACATCAACAGATATTCCCTCCAGTGATGCCCCGCTGCTGTCTGCTTCAGCGGCAGCGATCTTGGGATACACGGAGGTCATCTACCCAACTGCTGCAATTTGGACCTGTGAACAGTAGATCTCCTGCAGCTGATGACTGGAAGCCAGAATCGTCAAGAATGTTTATAAATGGTGCTCTCTCTCCAATTTCTTCTGATTCTGGTTTCTACCCAAGGTCTTTCCAGGCTGGTAGCAGCTTCCAACAATCAAGGAGCCAGCGAAAGCCTCAGGATGTTAATTTCGATACTTGGCAGATGGATGCAGGGACGATTTCCGAAGGGGGGCTAGCTATTGTAAATCTTTTGTTGCGGGCAGCTGAGGCTGTGGATATTGGTAATGCAGAGATGGCTAAAGTGATTTTGGCGCGGCTCAATCAGCACATCTCCCCAACTAGGGAAAAATCAATCCATCGAGTAGCTCATTACTTTCGTCAAGCCTTGGTAACACGTCTCGTGGGTGTGGATAACTTTGCGGTTCAGTTTTCACGGAATCAAACTCTGACCCCCATTGAAGAGTTCCACAAAATCAATGCTTATATTCGGTTCTGTGAAGTCTCACCGTATCCCAAGTTCGCACATTTCACTGCCAATCAAGCAATTTTAGAAGCTTTAGCGGGAGAAGAAGCGATGCATGTCATTGACTTTCAGATGGGTGCTGGTGCTCAGTGGGCATCTTTCCTTCAGGACATCGCGAGCTTGAGAGCTGCTGGGAAATTGGTTCCCACAGTACGGTTGACCGCTGTAGGAACTCGGGCGGATGAAATTCGTGCAACTGGAGCAAATCTTTGCCACTTCGCTCGTATGGTGAACGTTTCCCTTGAGTTTCAGGCGGTCGTTACTAGACCTGAATGCCTTGATGTTTCCATGCTGCGACTAAGGGCTCATGAAGCAGTAGCTGGCAATTTCATCTTCAGTCTACACGAGCTTTTGGATGAAGGGGCGTCGAATGGTTTGTCCACTGTCCTCAAGTCTGTGTTGGACGCTCGCCCGAAAGTTGTTACCGTTGTGGAGCAGGAGGCAAACCACAGTGGTCCTTTCTTCCAGCAGCGCTTCTCTGAGGCTTTACAATATTACATGTCTCTGTTTGACTCTCTTACAAGCTCACTTGGTGGTGATGCTGATTCATCTGTGAACTCAAGCATTGAGAGTTATATCCTTGCACCAGAGATCATGAATATTGTAGCTTATGATGGTATGGAACGAGTGGAGCGCCATGAGAGATTAGAACAGTGGAGGGAGCGCATGCTTGCGGCTGGTTTCAGACCCCGCTCTTTAAGTGATGCTTCGAAATTTCAGGCTGAAAAACTTGTTACTCAAATCTCTGCCAGGCAAGGGTTTGTAGTGAACCATGATCGGGGAAGTCTCCTTCTTGGCTGGCAGGGGCGACCCCTTATGGCTGCGTCTTCATGGATTTGCTAACTGACAGTACATTTTAGACTTTTTTCAACATATTTCACGTAGTTTTGATTCAGCAAGCAGTGGTGCCGCCTCAAGGGAACAGGTTGCTATCTCTAGCCCATTCTGTAGTTCTGTTTAGTGGCAGCGCTCCAGAACCGGCACCTCGACTTTGTCATTCGTCGTAATGTCGTTTGTTCCTTCTGTCCTGTGACTCTTTTGCATATATTGAACTTTGGAAGGCCAAGTTGCACTGATGGTCCAAACTCTCAACCCTCATCTGCAGCAAACTTTACATGACATTTTTYATGTGCGATGGTGATGGACTGTTGAAACTTGAGGCTTTTTTGAAATCTTTGAAATTTGAGTAACATGAGATAGTGGAATGTAATGAAAGAAAATGACAATTGAGTTTTGGGAAAAATTTGGCGTCCAGCAAATCTTTAGGGGAATGAGTAATGATTAAGTGTGGTCAACCTAATATACCACAATCCCTATTTTATTGAGTGCCATAGGCATATCTAACAGGCTTACGTGTTTTGTTTGGTTACCGCAGATATGGTTTTGCATTGGACCATGCTTACTTTCTATTCAATTGCTCTTATAATTTGAGATGTCTTTGAATTTCACTCCTAATTTAATTTTGCATTTCCTTAACCTCATTTATCCTTGGAGGACCAAGAAGTCCGGATAGTATATTTTGAATTTGGTGGTATTTGATCAAGAAAACATTGACTAAATACTTTTCAATACAAAAATATCTAATGATCTCGATAGTATGTAAATATCTATGTATCACAATTCATGAAAGTTTTTGAATATTCATTGAGCTTCGAAATTTGTATGAGAAACAAAATGAAATATACCTCATTATAATACTAGTAACAACCTTACAAATTAAAATGAATAGTCATTTTGAAGCCTTCTTAAGGTATAGGATAATTTATAATCCATTTTGTAAATGAAAGAAGAAGATTGAATAAGGTAAAGCATGAAACACGATATGACTTAAATTGATTCCGTATCTCTTATTTTATACTTTCAATGCTTGAGTTGATAAAAATCGAATCTAGAGGGATTCAACTTAATTTAGGATGGTGGGAGCACTAGATATATGTATTTTAAAAGGCCTCTTGATTATTAAATGGGATGACCAATAGGAAGCGGAAGGAAAACACAATTTATGAAAGCAAGAGTTAAAGTAAACGGTTTCTCCAACGTAATACATTGGAATTGCAAACAATATTGTTGTCAATTGTATTGGAAAAAAATAAATGAGCCTTGTACCAATTCATTCTAGTAGATTGGATCTTTGCATTGAGATTTGCGAGTTTGTTTGATGATTCATGTTTATTGCAAAGTTAGTGTAGARTTTGGCAATTTGTTTGCCCATAAGTTGAATCTGATCAATAATTTGTATACAATAATTGATGAATTCGACCTTCTTAAGAGTTTAATATTTTAGAATTGAACTTGATCAGGTTGTTGATTTGCATGTTGTTTGTGATGAGAGTAGAAACTCAGTAGGTATCTTGCATACTACYGCATCAAATGGATGTGTTATGAAGAATGCATTTGACCACTATTAGGGTTGGGAGTGAGAAGACTACTCAACTTCACATTCTTGGCGAGTTAAGTCATGTATGGTAGAACCACCCATAACTAACCAAATAAGGAATTTTGGACAAATTTGCAGCAGTACAAGGCAAGGAAAATATTTTTAGAGATGTATTGATAAAATAACGGGGATTGCTAAAACTTTGATAATTTTATCGCATGAATTGAAATTACTATGAGTTTTGAAAGGCAAAAAGTGTTCTAAACCCATAGCCAATCTCTAGACTCTTCCAATTCCAATCATTCAAAAAACTACTCTCCTACTCACTGCTTCATACTTTCTTACCAAAGTTGCTAGCGTGCCAGCTTGTGAGTGGGAAAAAAATTCAAGAAAAAAGGGATGATGGCCACTAGTAGAAAATGCTGAAATTTTAACAGAATTATGTTGATTTGGTCGCGTTGTACCGGTCACTATTCTGTTGATTTCAACAGAAATCTGTTAAAACTAACTGATTTTTGTTGAAATCAACATAACAGTGACCGGTACAACGCGACCAAATCAACATAATTCTGTTAAAATTTCTGCTAGTTCTATTAGTGGGCCCTAAGATCGTGGGTATAATGAAGTTTAATGCTTTTGAAATGTTAGTTCATTTTTTCCAAATTTAAGTGACTTACAAATTTTTTAAGAAAAATGTCCAGCATTATTTACATTTTGGTGAATCACTTAAATTTGTATGTTTTATTCCCCCCATGTGGC
The DNA here is from genome assembly GCA_006891605.1 of Pleurozium schreberi. NCBI lineage: Eukaryota > Viridiplantae > Streptophyta > Bryopsida > Hypnales > Hylocomiaceae > Pleurozium > Pleurozium schreberi. Next base: position 232,926 of record VACF01000525.1, on the reverse strand, counting down.
ATTTTTTCACACCCTATTATTTTGGTAAGAGACTATTGTTGGTGTGAATATATTTTATTTTCTTACACCCAATTTTTTTTCATTAAGATKTTTTGATTAGTGGGAATATAATTTAATTCACACCCTATTTTTTTTGGTTAAGACACTTTGTTTGGTGTGAATGTATTTTTATTTCTTACACCTTATTGTTACTGTTGAGAGACTTTGACAAGTACTCAATTTATTTCATTTTTTTCATTGTGTCTTTTTGGTAAGGCACTTTTGTTGGTGTGAATATATTTGTTTTTTGCACTCTTTTTTTTTGTTAAGACACTTTGGTGGGTGCCCAATTTCAATACAAATCTAAGCATGTAACAATGTAAAGATAAATGAATCACATCCGAGATGTAGCCATAAAACACATGTGCAAATCCAATCATAATAAAAATCAACATATGATAGTTTAATTCATGAGATACATCAATCTCATGAGTCTAAGTCATTGTGGACTTGGTTTAAAGAATCCTCGTTGGTAGATAACTCTGAAGTGTCTTTACTCATGGATGCTGGTCCATCTATGGTCCATCTATAGACTCTAAAATATTTAATACATACGTATCTTTATGGTGATTTGGTTTAGAGCAAAAAATATTTGCAAAGGCCGATGCCATTTTTTCAACAGAAATTGGAAGATCGAAAGCCTTCTGAAGGGAAGACTTTGTTTCTTCATCATTGCATCCAATGACATCACTCTTTGATGGCATCAAAAGAATAGGACAAAATCTTAGACTTGTACAACATATAAACTTCCACCCAAATGAATAATTACAAAAATTCAAACTTATTGAATTTTTCTTGTTGACGCAGCACGGGCATTTTTTTGGATCCTACGATGCTTAAACTGCTCGTGGTTTACGTGGACCCTTCACCTCGGACGGATTAGACATATTCATGAGTTTGAGGAGGTCTTCAAAGATGTCTAGATTCTCCTCCAAAGCCACAATGTAGCGGCCCGTGCCACAACAAGTGGTAATTAATGCACATGAATTCACCAAAATATTAATATATCAATTCAATGACTGAATTCAACCAAACTTCTATTGGATTAAACAATTCGAAATAGAATACAAACTCGTAGATGTGGTGCAATCCATTACCAAATCTTGTTCACCAATTGTAGCTTCAATGAGGAGTTGGAAAAACCAGTTTTTTTTTCACATGGCCTTCCGCCATTCATTGCCATGTTATCCTCCTAGCTGTCGTTCATCAACATGTCATCCCGTGCAATGTCAATACCCACCTTTTTTTATCATCGATGTGCATTTGAAAGAGAGTTTGGATTTTACTTTCTTGCAAAAGTTCCTGACAAGGATGCTAATTCCAATCTTTTGTGTTTGTGATCACAAAAACAAAATGTACATGAGAAATGAATAAAGCATTATGCTTAACCAAATGTTATTTAAAGCTTCAATAATAGTATGGAAGAACTTACGTAGTAGTACTATCCAACAACAAGGTCATGTAGGGATGGTTCATACCCCAGTACTCTTTTTTTTTGACTATATGGTAATTGTTACACAATCCTATAATATCGTCCTTCAATATTGCGCTCCATGAGGGAAATACTATCATGTAGTTGTCGTCTTACAAATGTTTAAATGCAAAACAAAATGCCGACTCCATAGCCTTGTTCTCCTCATCAATATTCCAACCCGGCACCTTTGTTGGTGGAAAAGACAATCCTGGCACGGGCAAGTTAACTATAAGAAAAATCCCTRTTCATTTCAATATAGATTTTGCATAGTTGTGTTGATAGAAAGGGTTGATTTGGACAACTTGGTTTGGATACTTTTTAGCATAAATCTATGTTAATTTGGTCATTGTCTAAGGACAATTGCAATTAAAATAAAATAAAGGAATTTTRGTCACGAAATTAATTTTCTTCTACTGYCCAAGAATTTTGGGTAGTAAAGGGAAAATTTGCCAAAATAGCATCCCCACCATGTAAATAGCCTAGGGTAGAGGCAAAGTTCAAACCTTGGACCTCTTTGTTAGTGTCCATGGACTACAATCATTTCACCACGGTTGGAGTCCCATGATAAGAATAGGTATGTTATTTGTATTTAAACATTTTTGGTTCTCTTTTAAAGAATTAGCAAACTTTGAAAGCCCATATCTCCTTCATACTAGGTTTGTTTTTCATGAAATTTGTTGGGAAAAATTCATATTAAAGTCTAGTTTTAGTGGTAAGATTTTTTATATAATCCAATATGTTTTAAAAATGTGGAAATCATTTTTGTAGAGGTGGTTTGGCCAAACACTTAGAATTATACTAGTTTGATTTTTTGTTTGTATTTTGCAAAGTCAAGGGACTTTGGAAGCCCATATCTCCTTCATTATAGGTTTGTTTTTCAGGAAAGTTTTTGAARATGATTTATATTGAATCCTAGTTTTAGTGGTAAATTTTTTTATTCAATCTTATGTATTTCAAAAATGTGCCAAGAAAATGTGGTGGTTTGGCCAAAACTTGAAGTGAGATTGTTCAATTGTTTAGTAGTTTGAACTTAGAAGTTTGAATAGTTCAAAATGAGGAGATTGAATAGTTCAAAATTTAAATATTGAGTAGTTTGATAATTAGATATCATATTTTAACCCCTAATTATTGTTTTTTGCTTGGAGACAAAATGGTTATCAGGCAAGTTTCTTCAAATTCAATTTTTGGTTTCATTTTCTTATAAAACAAAGAATCTTACTATCATTTTTGGAGTACAATTTTTATTTCAAGTATTAAGTTTTTGTGTACATGAGACAATTCTATTAAATCTATTTGAACTTGTGATGAGAAAGTTATGAAGAACCTTAATTTGCAGTCGACCTTGTAGGCAATCTAAGCATCTTGGTGAAAAAGTAACTTATGGGGTTCATTACTAAGGGGAATTTAAATTAAAAAGAAATGCATTGTTTTTGGCAAGGCTAAATAAGTGTGCTAGAATAATCTCACCATTTGGATTATTTTTTTTCAATTGAATTTTAGAGCTATTAATGGTTTAGTTTTCTATGCAATTTAAGACTACATTTTTTTTAATAATTTTTAAAGATTGAAAATGAAGTTTGTTTTTTGGAATTTTATTCCTAGACTTTGAACTCATTTTTTCAACACACAATTATTAAACAAAATACTCTGAAAAGAATCAAGATCCAATTCTGTGTTATTTTATGGTGAACATAATCTGTCAAAATTTCTTCATTCCCACATGAATATGCCAGAATAACAAAATGTTTAACAGAATCAAAGTAGAAACATTTAGTCCATAGTGCCAATAAAATTCTACAAATTGTCCTTGGAGTCATTCAATATTGTTGATTAGCTTTTAAGAAAACTTTTTCTTCCCAACTTTGAATGTCTTCCAATTTGTGCAGTCAAGACTTCATGAATATTTTACCATATGATTTAAGATAGAAATTGAAGTACAAGATCCAATACTTTGACCTCGGGGGGGACACTTCCCGTTTTTTAATAACCCACGTGCGGCGGAATATAGGGTACATTTAAATAATCTTAGGTAAAATTTATAAGAAATTTACATATAAATTATGAGACATTAAAAGTGGCATGCCCTTTATAAGTAATATAGGGAAATGGAAAATATGGTCCATTAAAATTTAGGTAGATAGAAATTAGGGGCAAAAGAATGGGATCCTAGGAATTAAGTTTAGTAGGTTCAATTAATATTTACTTATAGTACTAGTTAGATACAACTCAAAATACAAGTACTATGGTGTATCTACAGTGTATCTACTGCTCATGTATAGTATATCTTTAAGTCATATTTTTGAGTCATATCTTTAATCATATCTTTACAGCATATTGTAACGGACAGTGCAGTGTAACTAGACAGTGCGCGCGTTGCCTTCGAGGAGTTCCAGGGTTTCAGTTGAGGCGTCGAGCGTCAAACTCACAGTTCGCGCGATTGTTGTGATTGCAAGATTCAATTGTGAGATTCAATTGCCTTGAAGGAGTTTTTGGGTTTCAGTTCGAGGCGTTTGCGCTTAGGCGTTACGTGCATTGGATTAGGATTTAAGCGTTTCACTGAGCTCCTTACGGTTTAAGGGTTGGGATAGGGTTCTCGGACATGGCCAATACAGTTAAAATGTGGACAATGGAGGACGATTTCGGGGAACCAACTTTCTACAGCAAGGTCAAGGTTTTTCAAGACGAAACCTATGCATCACCGAGGCTGCGTTTAGAGGAGAAATCAACGTTGGAATGGGCATTCGACCTCAGGGACAAAGAGGAAGGCAGCAGAGTTCCGCATAAAATGGAATCCTTCAACGACATGCCTGCGGAAGTTTTTGTTTTGCCATTGGGTCTTGTGGTTTTAAGGGAAGCCTCCTAACGTCGGCGCCTGGACAATGCAGGTACGCAAAATGAGGCCATACTTGAAGATAGGATGTTTTTGTTTTGCCATTGGGTCTTGCCGTTTCAGGGGAAGCCTCTAAACGCCGGCGACTGGACGATGCAGGTACGCAAAGTGAGGCCATACCTAAAGATAGAAACTGTGATCTCGGTTGTGAAGCAGGTGCAATCCCCGATCTAGCGAACTCTAGGGTTAGTGGGACATCGAGAGTCACCGATTCCTTAAAGCATCAACTACATTCTACTCTAATTTTGGAGCACATCTGGAACCGCTACCTTGAACACGGCGAGAAGCTGAAGAGGAAATTGCAATGCGCCTCGTTGGAAGACAATCAGTGGTTATTGAAGACTGCCGATATCAATGGACAAGGGGTCATTAAAACTTTTTGCTTGGAATGCTGCAAAGAGGTTTGGGCGGGTGGCAGTGGTAAGCACGAGAAGAGCAACATTCAAAATCTCTTCAACAATTTCAGATGGAAGCACTTGCTCAGCAACAACCACGTGAAGAATTAGTGCGCTCGTAATAGAGTAGAATATGCTGATCACCCGCAGTGCGTTGCTCCTAAGGGTAGGAACGTTCAATTGACTCCCGAGATGCACGAGAAGTTGATAGAAGAAGGGATTGAAATCATGGAAGCAGTGAACGCCAATTTGGGAGGCGGCGCAATGGGAAGCAGTTCGGTGTGTTGCGGCAGCCTGTGGACTTGCTTGCTAGGTTGGAGGAAAATGGGAAGCAAAAAACTCAGAATCTGCATATTGAGGTCATGTTGCAGTATTACCGCAAATATATCGGACGAGACAAATTCAAGTACAATCATACTGACAACAAATGGATCGACATTGATTGCATTATCTGTACAGTGACCTTGGCATATAACCCTAGAAATGAGGTCTATTCCCTGGATCAAAATGATGCAGAGCATTTGCGCCAATTTCTGGCTGACAAAAATGCAAGATGATTTTAGGTATGGAATGTGGCAATCTGCCCAATTTAAGAAACGTGGTAAGCTACTGTGACTCCTCACTACATTAGACAACGACATTTTGTCTTCTCGCTTTCCACTCGTGTTGGAAGGTTCGGCATCTTTCACTGCTGTAAGTTGTTGGTCTTAGGCTTGGTAACATTTTGGCTTGTCTCGTATCTCATTTTAGGGTTATTACTCTAGAATTGATACATGGATACGGTGCTTCTGCTTGGCCAATTGTGGATGCTGAATTATTTTTGCACTAATCATTGCACTGAATGCGAAGATGTATTGTCCCATTTGCTTCATAATATACTCAGTGCATGTTTGGAAATGTTGCTCAGTCTGTGTCTTTGCTTTAGAGAATCAACCAGCTCTGGTACAAGTATATTCACATGGAGGAGATGTTATGAAATTTGCGTGGAGCTTGACAAATCTTTGAGCGGTGGATGACTTGGGAACCTGATCATCACAGGTGAGCTGTGTATATTATGTTCAAGCTTTGATACAACGACATCGATTGGGCAAGGTCACTCTATGACAAGTTTGGTAATTCGAGACTCTTGCCCTATTATGGAAGGGTGACTTCAAATGCTGTACTTCATCTGTTTAGGGTGTAGTGTTCATAGCATTTTGTTGTAGTTCTTATTTTTGGTCTTGTCATACTGGCTGTCCTTTATGATGTGTTCCACTGAACTTTCTTTGCGTTGGTTTTAAACATGTAGGTGCGTAGAATGTCACCTTGGTGATAAAGCTTGGATTAGGTATGCGAAGTTTGAAATGGAGAGTGGTGAAATTGMCCGAGCTAGCCTGAATGAAGCAAAAAGTTAGTACCCCGAAGAAAGACGTTGCAAAAGCACAGAGTCCTGCTAGGTACTCACTCTCCTGCTTCGTTTGTGGTGTTTCATGTCTGTTGTGCTTTATGGCTTATTTCTAAAGGAGTTGTAGTATTAACGGTTATCGGCATGCACAAGCTATTTCTACTGATAGGTTTATTCACCTAGTGAATCATTGTCATAATTTAACCCTTAATGGAATGAGGAAGTCCACGTCAGAAATTGTTTTTTTTTATATTAACTTTTAAATCATAGTTCTATCGATTAAGGATGTCGGGCATGAATTCTTTGTGGTGGTATTTTGTTATTGACAACTCCAAAAATGATTTATTTCAGCTCCTAAAGCTATAGAAGTGGCCACATTTGGCCATTTGGGTACAAAGGGGAAATTTAAGATACAAGAGTTGTCCTAATGATGGCACTGGACTTCATGATTTTTGATTTTGAAGTATTGTGGATGAAATGGCAGATTTAATGATCTGACTCCGTCGATGTTTGCAATCTGGTTGGGTGCAGGAGTTCGTGCTTTGAACAACCTCTTTGAAGTTTGGGTAGCACCATGTCATAGAGCTTGATTTTGTTTTAATCCATAACTCCTCAATATAAAATCGGAGTCTCACTATCTATATCCTCTATGAAGTCATCAATTGCAAGCTCTTTACAATCTATTCTCCCATCTAGTGACTATATATATTTTTGAATTTTTATTTTCATGGATGAAATTAAATTTCATGTATAAGTTATAAAATTTTTAGATTTTTTTGCAACTATATGAAATTTTGATGATTTTCTTAAGAAAAATGAAGAAAATTCTTATCAAATAAAAAATTGGCTCTAAATATACAAAATCTTTTATATGGGTGTACATACCAGTATAAAATGTCATGAAATAATAGCATTTAGAAAATCTTTTATACCTAAATTTCAATAGATCATGGCTATTGACATAAAGTTCAAATTGTAATAAAATATTCAATTTTTTTAGAACTTCAATTTGGAGTAGTTACTAAACTTTATTAGCTTCATTTCATTAGCTACATCATCTTTCAAAAAGATCACATCAAGAGTAGGAAAGCTTGTAGTTTCCAAAATACACAACATAGTAATTTGTGAATTAAGTATCTTCATACAAAAAAATGTCAACAATATCACAAATAGAATATTCGTAAAACCACCATTTGGCAAAATTGCTCAATAAGTCTCTAAAAAAYTTGAATTCCAWTTTTTTTTCCATCTTCTACAAATCTTCAGATTGTAATTGTAATGCACTCATTTGAAATTACTATGAAATTTTSAAGAAAARTCGACAAAAATTATGACAAATCTAATTCCAATATGCTTTGGCATGTATAGCACGTGAGGAGCATGTTAGTTTGACTACAAACAAATGCACATATGGAAGCTTATTTGAGAGCCTTAAAGTACAAAGGTGGCCTTGCAATGGTGTTTGGAGGCTTTAGGCCTTGGACCCTTGGTATAGGCTTTGAACATGGCATATGACATCTCGTTTGAATCCTCAAAAGTCCATATATTCTTTGTCAAGCACCTATCTTTTTGAAGTGCCCGAAGTGCTTTAATGACAAGGGGACCTTGGAGGTGACTTTCCAAGCCTCGCAAAAGTCTAAGAAAGACGAATTGAGAAACTTCTAAGCAAATAAAGTGTAATAGCGCCGAGAATTAAAAAAGCATAGTAAAATTTCATATATTCTTGTGAATATCTTGAGAAGAAGCTTTTAACCATCTAAAGAAAACATAATTTGGACTAATCGGCTAGAAGTAATGGCTATTCAAAGTTAATAGTGTCTTAAGGGCTAAGAGTGAGGGGTTCCCAAGGAATCCTCCGAGGAAATATAACATGTAGCATATCATTGGAAAGTTGTGAATACAAACAAGCTATAATGACAAGTATTACAAGGTTGTAAGCCATGAGCCTAAAGTAATGGCTATAAGAAGGGCCATGGTGAAGGCATGACGCCTATCTTAGTGAAACTAAATATTTGGAGGGCCATAATTTTGTAAGACTTTGTCTAAATGGAACAAGTGAATAGTCCATTGGCATTTCTCATTATGCAAATATCCAAAATGGRCTTGCATGTAGAATTTAGAGCTTTGACTRCAAAGTTATGCCATTTGGAAGKTCAAAATTATAATGTCRATGTCGTACAATTSAGAATCCTTACTTGATTTGTTTAAAATGTCTTGGGCATTATGATTATGAAAACTTGCCTCTTGKGAGCCCGCAAGTTGGCACTTAGAGCTCTAAATTTAYTTTTTCGTGATTTTTTCCATTTTTTATAATATTTTATTGAAAAAGAACATAACAAGTTAGTATTGCTAAGAATTTGGGTAGAAGTCCCTACCAATGTGGTAAGGGGTCTCTCTAAATGGTGGAAAACATTAATTACTATATTTTTCCCATTTTAGTCCCTAATTAGTGARTTTAAGCAATTAGGGAAGTGAGGATGTGAGAATTAATAAGTCTTAGTATCTTGTCCATGTGAAATTAAGCCTGCAAAGTGCATGTGACTGGCTAAGCATTAGAGTCTATTTTAGGTTAGAGAGTCTTTGATTAGGTCAAAATCCAATTCGTAAAGAATTTGGATTTATTRTTAAAATTATTGTAGGTAATTTGGAGAATTTAAGCTAAATCACAACGAAGATGGAGAAAAAGGTGACAAGCACACAAAAAGGTGCTTTCAAAGTTAGAGCATGCTAAGAGTTCAACATTGGAGCTAATCAACCAAGGTTCCTCCCCTCCGCCGTTGAAATAATTTACCCTCCGAATAGAAATTATTCAAATTTACTAAACTTAGACAAGTTTCAAGTACACRTGGAACTTGCAATTAGATTCAAGGAGTGTCCTAGATGTTACTCAAAAAGTTTYGGTTCATTTTGAGATTCCATGTTGACTTTGTGGGAAATTAACTACTCAAAAACATATTTGTATATTCCTAAAAATTATACATGTTGCGATAAAATTTCATTAAAAATCAAATTAGTATTTTGTGTGCCAATAAAGATCCTTATAAAATTTGAAGACATATCGATACTRCTAACTATTAGAATCGACAACAATTGTGAACTTTTAAACATTTTACAACTTGAGGGCGCATTGACTAGCATACCATAGCCATACGGGATCTAATTAAGGCAAATGAGGAGTCTTTCCATAGTCCTAGAAACATTCCAAACAATCCTAGCCTAACAGTTTCATCAAAAAGTACAAAGTCTATAAGTTAAGATTTTCACCTTCCTTCAAATTTATTGTAATTTAATTTTGTGTTTCCAAATGACTTAGGAAGTAGGGCAAATGGTCCATTAGGCTTAATGAAGTCTTCTAAATACAATGGCGCATTTTGTTTTCAATTTTGAGCTTTTCTCTAAAAGATAGAGAGGTTCAATTCTTAGTTTGGCTTTTTAGTAGTAATTTAGGTTAATTTCGAGTTAATTTTGCAAATATTTTTTGAAAAAAAAAGATTGGCTTTGGTCAAGATTTCTTTTCTTGCGTAACAAGCAAACTTTGAAATAGAAAGAAAGACAATTTAAAAATAACTTGGATTAATTTGCAAAATATCTAGGTAGATTAGGAATATTTTCAAAATATCTTTGGGAAGAAACCTTGAATTTAATTTGGTCAAGATTTATTATCAAAATGGAGAGGATTCTAGAGATTTCTTCCATTAAGAAAAGATTATTTGTGAAATACTTTAGGATAGTTTAGCAAATATCAAGAGGTTGAAAGTAAAGTGTTTTCYGCTGACAACCTATCGGGGAGGGGATGACATAAGTGAAAAAGGTCTCCCTTTAAGGTTGTTGGTACCCTCATTACTAATGCTTACACTTTGCTTTCGTTTCTCTTTATTGTGCTATTGACATGGTCGAAGCACTTGTTTCTCTTATTTCGTGCTATTGGCATGGTTGGAAAACTAACTGAGGTTGGTACTTGGCCTAATTTCATGATTTTTTTTTTTTTCCACTTTGAAAGACGAGAAGATCCCTTTAAAGTGATTGCTATTTAGTTTTGTTTGAATTTTAGAGGCTAAGCCTGAATATCATTTTATATTCTAAGAGTGTTGGTACAACAAGACCTTCAAACTCAAATTTGCTGTGAGATTTCTTGAAAATTAATTCAATGTGACATTTATAAAAATTTTGGTATTGATAAGCTTAAGGCGGTGAAGCTTGACTTTACCAAAAGTTATTGACTTTAGCCCAAAATCTGTTGTATAACAAAATTCGGATTTTTAATTGTTACCGTTCAATTGAACACTTTCATGTGTACCTTTTGTAGCAATTGATGTGTGACTTTCATTGAAATTTTGAGAAATTAGTCTTTGAAGTTAGGTTAAATACTATCATGTGTACTTCCTTTGAAGATTAAACCTTTAAAATACTATTATTCATCCATTGACACCGTATATGTTTAGGATTGCATTTGCACAACAAATTTTTGACTTATAAAGGTCAAAATCTATCTTTGGACATCATTTGTGCTTGAGATTGCTCTCGCAAGGCAAAGCTTTAACTTATAAAGTTAAAAATTGTCTTTGAAACCTACTAAAATTTGGGGTTGTTCCTGCATGGCAAAGCTTTAAGTTTAAAAAGGACCATCTTTGGTAGGGAAATTGCCTTTCAAAGTCTACGAGGCATTTGAACTCAAATTATAACATTGGCTGATAACAAGCTTATTTGTTTGTGGGTTCGTGCTTGTGCAATTCTACACAATCTTTCACTTGATGATTACTACAAAGAGAAATGGCATGACCTAGGCCTTGATGCTCCTGATGAATACAGTACGCAGCGTGTATTTCCACAATTTGAAACTAATGATAACGCAGCTAAGGCAAAAAGGGAATTTATTAAACAAGTGGTTCTGCAACGGCTTCCTCGTGGAACTTAAGTGAATTTGTACAATGAATTTCGGATTCAAGGTTCACATGTTACAATTTCATAAGGAAGTAGAAGAACCCCACTTCATTCAGCATTTTCATTGTTTTCTTTTTGCACTACTCAAGTCACCAATATATTTTTTATGAATTCATGTATTAGTCTTCATGTCTATGTTTAAGTACGTGTTTTGTTATATTTTATGCACTTGAAATATTTGTAAGATAGAATAAATATTCACAATAATGTTTGTCTATATTTAATAATAAAAATAGAACTAAAGTTTTACAGTTGCACCAAGTTCTCTAACTGTCATTTTTTTGTTTCGAGGACCATAGTAAAAACATATTAATGATAAGATAAGGGCCGGTTTACATTAGGCCTGGGGTTGGATGGAAGGCCGGATTTGCCTTCATTTCGGCCTTCAATCCGACCCCAATTCTTCCATCTGGCTCCACATAATGTAAAGCATTGAAGCCAGATTCTAGGGCCGTATTTCAAATTCTTCATTTTGGCCCTAGTCAATGTAAAGGGTTGGGGCCGGATTCTAGGGCCATATTTCCAATTTTTAAGTGTCTTAGATTTTCATAAGGCTCAACTAAAAATTTTAGAAGCACATATGTCAAGCATTTGTCTTTGTTTATTTCCTAGTTTTATATAAGAATAGGTTTCATATATTTACTTTCTATGTTTACTTTCTTTACAACATTTAAAATTTAAAAATAAATAAGAGTATTTTTTCTATTTTCATATTCGGTTTTCGTTTTTCTCTTATTTTTGATAGGTCTAAAATAAAAAAAAGTTTTTTTTTCATACATATGCAACTTTATCTTTCTCTTCTTTCTTTTTGGTAAAACATTTGTGCTTATGTTTTTTCTTACTTTTTATTTTTATGATTATTTATATTTATTTCATTGTAATTAAAAGAACTTTTGTTTTACTATTTGTGTTTTAAAAATGGAAAAGTGAGTTTCTTGATGGTTTTTAGAACCCTTTCCTTTTTTGTTGTAAACGTAATATTTCTTTTACTTTTTAAAAATCATATGTATATGAAAGAGGACATCATATTTTATTATGTATTTTTTGTTATTTGATTACTAGGGTTGGCACCTGTCGTTCCGACGGGAAGATTGGCTCCTGTCATCGCAATGGGGAGAGCCCAAAACGCCTCATAAAAAGATCATTTCTTTGGATTTGAAACTCTTAAAACCCTTCAAACCTTTCAAAGTCTTGAACCTCTTGAAACCTTGTGAAATCTTGAAACCCTCAAAACGTGAAAGGTAGATGGATTAGATCTAAGACAACCCTTCACATCAAAAGGTCAAAATCAAGAGTCAATCAAAAAAGGACCGTACAAGAAGGACATTCACAGCACTGAGGGAGTGAAATAAAAAAAATTAAATCAAATTGTTACAAATGGACAGTGGATCTCTACAATCCAACGGAAGAGCCTAATCCGGGCCATGTTGGGAAATCAGGCCACCAAAAACCGTGGCCCAATTGCTACCTTGGAGCCGGATGAAAACCATGCCACCTAGGACAACACGTAGGATGAGTTCTAGTTTTGGCCGGCCCTAAGTATAAAGCCCTTGGGCCGGATTTAGAGAAATTGAGAGATCCAATTGGTTCAAACTTGGAGAGTTCCGGCCGACCCTCAATCCGGCCCCAAGTATAAACCGGCCCTAAGTTTATAGTTGTTAAGTCCCTCTCAAAGTTTTTAAAATTGAAGTACAAGACAAGTATCTTTTTGGTTCTGAAACTTTTACATTAAAGTGAAAATAAAAGGCAATTGTTAATGACTAGAATGCATATAAAAAGAGACACAGGACTAGAGAGATGTTATTTATCTATATGAGTTTCATTCAATATTTATTTGTGAATATCTTAAGATTTCAGATTTTGCCTTCTAGTATTGTGGAAGATGTCAAATTATATTCTGTGAAATGCTTATTGTTGCTATTTTGAGAGGGCTCTAAAAATACAAACTATTTTTGCTACCTAATTTTTTCTAGTGATTGCATTTCTATCTACATTGGCAMCTTAAATCCTAAATCCTAAACATGGAGTCAAGTCAAGCTGTCGTGGTAAATGATATGAAAGAACTTTTGGATACAATGGAATTCAGGTGTCTTTTTATTCTTCTCAATTTCATATTTGAATTAGATACCAACTGTAGTTGTTCAAGACATTGACTACAAAATGATCTTTGTATACTTATTTCAAAATATGTTCTCAAGCATATTTCTGGATATTTCTAGGTTGGTTATAAATTGTATTGTTTTGGACGTTACTCTCATTGTGAAGAGTCAAAAAGACAATTCATTGAAAGCAAAATGGGTGAGTGTCTATGTATTCATTTATTTATTTATTTTGTTATATTTTATTTCCAATACTATTCTTACATTTGATACTCACGGTTTGTGTAGGGCAAGTGGTGTCTACACAACACCGGGATAGAAGTGCCCTATGGGGAGCAGACTATGACAATATAGTGAGAAACGTGTTGATTTTTTTAGAGAAGTATGTGGAAGACAAGTATGGCGTGGATTGTAAAAACTTGTATGACTTACTTGTCATCTATGATGACAGAGAAGAGCTCTTGGAAACTGAAAAGGGATCATTACTTGTGCACATGGTAGAGGTACAATTGCACTTCTCATGGTCAAATATTTTCATTTCTATTATAGTTCTCTTACTTTCATATTTTTATAACATTTTCTTTCTAATGAGTGAAACTACCAAAATGCATTTGCAGAATGATAGGCTTCATGCTGGAGCCAAAAGAGCGTACTTTCAACGCATGCGTGAGTTTAATTCAAATGCAATGGCACGATTTACAAATGTGTTTGATGACATTTACAATAGTCAAAAGCGAGTGGATGCTGCTTTAGCAAACATCAGATCCCAGCCAAAAAATGTTTCACTGCATAACATACCACATAAGGATTATCTTTTATATGAAGCCTAATTCTTTACCTGATATTTGCTACAAAGAAAAAATGGTTATTCATTTAGGCATTCATTGATGTTCACATTTTTTGTTATTGTTTTTTTTTCATCTTTAAATGTCATGCTCAATGTACAATGATATTTGGTTTGTTATTATTATACTTTTGTAATAGGAAAATGTACACAACTTATTGGATTATGTGTTCAAGCTTTGTCATGTATTTTCAACTATTTCTTTGAGTTTGCAGTGTTAGCTGTATATTTTGAATCATTTATGTCCATGGCAGATGGAAGTGAACGGGTTCCCGAGATCTTGCTACCTCGTGGTATTCATCAATACGTACCAAGGTTTGCCCAAGGACCTATTTGCAGTGGACAACAAACTTAGTTATTGTACTTCTGAATTGGTGGGGTAGTGGAGATACCTATATGCAATATAAAAGGCCGTATTCATTAAAATGAGAGAATGTGGATTCTCATTTTAAGCATGATCCTAAATTTAGAAAGAAAAAGTAGGCATTAAATTGAGACAATTCAATAAATTGAGACTACAATTCAATAAATTGAGACAAGTGTCAATAAAATAATTTAAAAAAAATATCCATTTCCAAAATTTAACACGTACGTTACCAAGTAAACATAGTAAATCCAGAATTATGCATCATAGAATACATACTTCCATTCACCCTCCTAGACAAAAAAACATGTGAGACAAATGAATGGTCACCACAATGAAGAAACCATGAGAGGAACCACGGAATGCACAATATAGTATGGACAACAACAATAGAAATTTATTATATTGTGGAGCATCCACTACATTTGAGAATTGAGATAAATAAACAGATCAATTCAATGAACTAAAGAAATTTGCAAAATACTCTGAATATTTTTTTTATCTACTTTCTATTTTTTTTTTTCCTTTTTCCTTTTTTTTTTCTTTTCATTTCTTCAAAGACAATTTAAAAAATAATATATAATTTGTAAAACTCCTATCAAACTATAATTTTTTTTGTCCTTTTATAATTTTTATCCTATTTATAGATATTGGCAAATCTACTCTACAAACTTCAAATGCCTATTGTACTCACTTTCTATGCCTACAAACTATACGACTTCACGTTGAAGATCCATTGTTGCCTTCAGTAGAAATGTATGCATCCACTGATGTTTTGATGATTTCAATTTGTGTTTTTGGGAATTTTAATCCTTGGATCTGAAGTCCCTGCTCTCACACGTGGCTTCCAAGCAGTCATGATATAGTCCGTGTGTCCCCAGCTCGTAGAGATAGCCTTGTCCTCGCACCATAAATTTCCTTGTTTTGTGTCCCACCCAGAGTAGGTGCCCTCGTCAACTTGTTGAAAGGATGTCGGGGTCCAATATTGCAGCTGAATTGAGTTTACATGCCCAAGATCTGGATTAGGATTTGTTAAAGCCCGAGCAAGCCAAAATGGACGAACATCACCGTCAGCTGGACGGACTGCAACAAAATAACCTACATATACATCACGGCTAACACGGAATGAAGGCGCTAGACGATCACGCCTACGACCAACAAAGGGTGCATCTTCCGCAGACTCTTCACGCGTTGTGCCATCATCTAAATATTAGTCTTCCTCCACGTTTGAGATCATTGAATTTGGCCAAAATCCATCCCGCAATGTTGTACATCTCACAAGCGGTTCAAGCAATGTACTTCCTACACCTTCCCAATATTTTTTCACTGGCTCAATCTTTCTCCGAAACTCTCCGGACAAATCCTCATTAGCCATCGCACCCCATAAATCAATGTAACCATCTAAACCCTTACAAACCTCATAAAAAGAACGCATAAGTTGCGGAGCTAAAGGTGCAAGACTACCCCGTGGTACTTTAGGGCGTCCATCTGTTGTTTCTTTCCACAAGCGAATCTCCCCACCTTCCTTAGGCAACCAATCACCATTTGTACAAAGAATTTTGTACTGCATCAAAGGCCACCCATTGGAATCCTTGTAAAATTTGAATTGTTGCGCTTGAGAATGGCCTTGTAGAGAATCATCACCTGTATGTAAGTACCCTTCTACAAATTCTTTGAAATTGGGAACCTCTTCAATAAAATGCGGGATCACGGGTTGTGTTTTGCAATCCATAAAAGACTTCATTAGCCTTGGAATCATCGGGTAGTCATTTGTCTTCAATTTGCTGCTCCACCGACCAAAAAGAGCATCAATGTCTTTATGAGTGTGCCCAATAATGAGGAAGTTGATGTATATTTCGCAGAAAACAGCTCTGTACACAAGGAGAGAGCAAAATGCAAAAACCCAACGGTTTTTGTTGTCACCTGAGGTATTGTCAAGTTGAAGGGTCAATGTTGGAGGCAAATTTTGAGGCTCGATGACGTCCCGTGTACGAGGAGGAAGGGAATCTTCACAAATCTCAGATCCTTCTAAAATAGGTACTGATAATGGATGAATGGGATCCTCTTTTGCAAACAACTTACGATATGAAACCTTTGGTTCAGATTCCAAATCACGCAACAACTTTGCAATGGATTCGACTGTGTGATTCGAGTCCGTAGGAAAAATATCCAATCCATAGTGCGCATATCGCACATCTCCATGTCCGTGAGCAATCATGCCCATAACGGCAACAGGCATCTTCATGAAAGACTCAGTCCCTTTGTTCTTTTGAGAGTAATGTGGAGAAGTCGTTTTAGAATGATCCATTTTGTCATGAATAATGGTCAACATCTTGTCTGGGCACTTCTCAGACATCATGCGGTTCCCATAATATAGCTCCCGATGAGCTTGTTGTCCCGCGAGGTGAACTTTCAATTTCCTTGTCCATATTTCTTGTGCTTGTGAACGTGGAGTGCATACACTCCTCAATTGTTTTAATCTATTACATTGCCCACAACGAGCAAAACTATCACCACAGGCCTTCAAAGCATATTCAGGAAACAAAGCACTACAGATGTTGCTAAACCCACTCGCCGAAACATGTTGCAATTGAAACGAAGAATTCACAGTATTTATGTCCGGCAACGTGTCCCTCCACCGAAAAGCTGAGGGGAGGACCATAGAAGGAACTCTTTCTCCTGATTGAAGGGTCCAAGATTTGTGTGGCATTTGGTCGGTGCTCTTGTCAAGAAGTAATCGAAGTGTGGTAGTCGCTTGTATTGTATGCATACGTGGCTTCTTCAATCCAGCATTACCATGGCGCTCCGGCTGTTTATCATTTTGTGCCTGCTCTCTATACTTGTAATAGGTAGATTTATGGACTCCGTAGAAGGCGCACCAAGCAGTAGGACAGACTTCACGAGATGCCAAGATGATCATCTCCCTTCCACTGGAATCATGGTGGATTTGCTTGTGCACACCAAGTAGACATGACTGACGATTGTAAACACCACCATGAACATGAAGTTAGAAACGAATGGCTTGAATCTCCCCACGCGGAAATGGCTGTAAACAATTCAGCCGACAACAAACCATAGTTGACACCTCTGCGACTGCTCGCGTTGTTAGAAGGGCTTCCTTCTTGGGAGGGTTCTCTGGCTCTTTCCTCTCACGAGAAGTCTCATGCACACCAGTACGAACACGTCGCGTGGAGGCACTCGTTGCGGCCTTATATTTATGGGTCTCATCATGATCGAACAGGCTAGCACCTTTGAGGAAGACTTTCAAAGTGCTCCATGACCGCATTGACCACATCCAAGATGATGGAACATCAGCCTCACTCAAAGACTCCGCTATTTGAACTGCAACACGGTCATCGCCAAGAGGTTTCCCGTCCATATCTATGACAAGGTGTGCATTGACGCTGTGGCAAATTGCTCTTGCCACCTCTACGCCGATCTCGTTCGTAAGGGTTATGGCTTTCGTAATCCAAGAGGAGCAAGGAATACCGTCGCAGGCGGCCACACTGGCCAGTAAGGTTGGCAGTGGAGATGCAAACTCGTTCACACCAGGCGTGTCCATTCTGCATAGATCAAACTAAATTAGTTTCGTATCGAAATGTATCCATGTATAGAGAATCAAATGATAAGATCTACAAATTATCCTCGACTCGAGGATAATCTTCTACAATTTATTAAAGGATATACCCCGAAGCATCTTGAACATTATGAATTTCACAAATTATCCTCGACTCGAGGATAATATTCAGAATGTTCGTTATAGAGGGATATAACCCAAATAATTATGAATTTAGTGAAAACTAGAAATTATCCTCGAATCGAGGATAATCTCCAGAGTGTTACCTAGTAGAGGATATATTCTTCACCATCTTTAACATTATGATGTTTTTAGATTATCCTTGAATCGAGGATAATATTAAGAGTACTTGATTTTGGAGGATATATTCCAAAGAATTATGAACTCAATGGATACTACAGATTATCTTCGATTCAAGGATAATCACTAGAGTATTACTTACTGGAGGATATAACCCTCAACATCTTCAATCTTATGATGTTTTCAAATTATCCTCGACTCGAGGATAATGTTCAGAGTATTGAATACAGGAAGATATTCCCCACAATATCTGACAGTTCATGAAGGATACAAATTATCCTCGAGTCGAAGATAATATGAAGAGACAAATTAGAACTTCCCGCATTTTACGGCGTAAAAATCGCCGTGTAATATCAATGTCACGTACATCCTAGACGAATCAAAAAGTACTCAATGGACAGTCTATTCTGTAGGGCATACTCACAGACACTTGCAGATTAGACAGAACAATCGAGCCATTTGTACTGCAACGTAGCCAAATCATACGTACTCGAATTGACTGACGACATAAAACAAATAGCATAAATCACTGCAAGACAGGGAAGAGGTACTGAAAGAGAACATGAACTCACAAGAATGCAAGCGCAACCAAGTTCTCCTGTTGATACTAATTTGTGAAGAACTAAAATCGCAATGCAGAACTTGAAGGCAACGACGGAGCAATGTTTGCACAAGGTAGCGAAACGAGAAAACGCAAATGAGAGTGAGAGAGACAATGCAGGGAGAGAGACAATGCAAAAGAATTGGCACGACCGCATGAGCGGGAAAAGTAACAGCATTTGAATGATTCAAGTTTTATCGGAATTAGGGGAGAAGTATCTCCTGGAAATGGGGGGCTCTGACATTCTCCACGGAATTTGGGTAGAAGTATCTCTTGGAACTAAGGGCTTCGACATTCTGAATAGCCTTTAAATGGTATTGCGTTCGAATACTCTACAACTTTTCATTAATGGAAATGGAATCTTTCTAGTCACCAGCTTTTTGACAGTCACATAGATTGTAGAATCTTCGGTTAAGACCTATCTGATAGCCGCCAGTTTCTGAGGGCTATGGAATTGTTGCATGATGGTCTTCCAGATTTGGAATTTCATACCGTTTAAAATTGTTGCCGCCTTTTGCACTTTTTTTTTTTAGAAAAACTAGTGCTGTGAAAGTGAAATTCTGGGCAGGAACTAGTGCTTGTGGCAGCAAGAATTCAGGAGATCATGTGACCACTTCGAAGTGGCTATGAGTACTGTAATAGGATGGGGAATTTTTTTGTAATCTTTGCGCATGAAATGGGAATATTTCCTTGCAGTAATGAGGTTATGGATTTTGGAGTTCCGGGCTTGCATATAAGGATTTAGGGTTTTGTAGGTTCAAATTACTGAGTGGACATTACAAATTCAATTCAATGTAAATTGTTACTGTATATTATACTTAGAACTAATGTGAAATAAGTCAAGTTTCATTGTTGGTATACATAAACAAGCTTGTATGAAAATTCAAAATATTGCATAAAACATGAGTACAAAAGTTAATAGGGATTTGTGAAGTCATAATTGGGGGGTCATTGAGTTCTAATACAACAAACCATGTGCAAACAAGTGGTTTCTACTTAACTATGATTTCAACATACATTTTTGAGCACCGTTTAGTAGAGAATCTAGGTTTAGGTTGCAAAAATTTCCAGCTCAAATACAATGTGAAATGATTTCATGAAGAGGTTCAAAATGAATTGGAATGGCATGTTAAACAACTCAAATTTTTAAAGAAAAAACATTTACTTGACCATTGCATCAATATTCAACTTAAAATGAGTTTTGAGTACAGAGTTGTTCTTAGGAAATTCTAAATCATTTTTGAATAAATTTTTTTTTTATAAAATACAGATGTGTGAAAAATATTTTATAGTTTTCCAATTTAAGTTCATCTTGAACTTTGAAATTAATTATTAGGAACAAATCAAATATCAATAACTCTAAACGTAAACTTCCAAAGTWYGAAGTACAATGTCTCATGTTCAWAAACGCAAGGCTCATGGAACAATGCTCACAAAATATATGGCTAAGTAAATGCACTATGRAATTTCATATCAAAYAAAATATAGTTGCTAAACAATACTTTGGTTTTGAAGCAATTTCATAGATTTTGTTTGATATCAAATTCCATAGTGCATTCACTTAGCCATCTACTTTAAGAGCACTGTTTTGTGAGCCTTGTGTTTTTGAACATGARATAGGCTTTTCCACCACAACATTCAATACATTTATAGTTTAATCCCAAATCATTCATAGTTTAATCCTAAATCCATTTTCAATTCTTTTCCATAAAATAGAATGTGAATAAGTACAAAGACTCCATTCTTAGTGGATGTTTCAAGAATTCAAAAATATAGGGTGTGAAAAAGAAGTAAAATCTTCACTTGGCTCAAAGTAATAGAATAAAAAAACTTTAACTAAGATCCATAAACAATTCATGTCATACAAAATTCTACAAACATAAGAAGTAAGAATTTTCAAAACCAAACATAAAATTCTATGTACGTAAAAAATAAAGTAACAAAGTACATGATATGATAACATACATGCATAATTAAAATCATGATTTGAATCTTTAGACATTTTGTTAATGTAGGCCAAAAAATTACCTACTAATGCTTAGAAGTTCAACAATTGAACTGACAAACTATTATTTACTTACCAACATCAAATTAACCCATATTAATTCAGGCAGTAAACACTAAACAAAGAAACTACAATACTTTATTAAACAAACCAAGTGGAATTTTTTTATTAATTTGTATAAACTTTCTTAAAAAGTGAATCCTTCAAGTTATTTTTTGAAGAAGATTATGTAATTCATTTGCTCAAAAAACAAGAGCTTGGATGGAGCTGAATTTTGGAGGAATGAAGAGCCTTGAAGTTAGCTTCCCGGGAAGCTATGACTCGCCCCATTTAGAGCAAAGACGAGGTCGGAGCGACTGAATTTGTGGAAGAAGGGCTGCTGCCGCTGTCGTGATGTGGGCTGTCTAGTGGTTGAATTTAGGCATCTTGTTCTCTTTTAACTCGAATCCAAAGAGTGGAAGTGTTAGGTGGTCTTGAGGGTGGAGGGTTTTGAAGGGTTTCGAAGGGTTTCGAAAGGTTTCAACTTTCAAAGGGCTTGAAGGGTTTTAGAAGGTGGCTAGGGTTTTTGCATTTGGAAGGGTTTAAAAAGTTTTGAAGGATTTCGAAGGGTTTTCGAAGGCGGCTAGGATTTTCAAGGCGGCTAGGGTTTCCAAGGTGGCTAGGGTTTCTAAGGTGGATAGGGTTTCCAAGGGTTGTGTAGGAGGGTATTTAATGGCTGGGCTCCTACTTTTGGCTTTCTCTCTTGTTGAGCTTTCTTTGGCTCTCTCTTGTACTCTTTGGAAGATTTTCCAATTTGGAACTTGAGAGTACCTTTGGATATGATTATTTTTGGTTGTGTTGATGGTTTGGAGTGTTCATTTTGCGAGGGTTGGGTTTTTTTTTCCTTTGAATTGTTGTGAGGGCTATTCTTTTGAGTTGACAGGAAGCAGTAGGCAAACCTGACTGGGTTTTGGGTACTACTGTAACTGACATGATTTGAGGTTGAGGGTTGATTTGCAGTTAGATTATAGAAACCAGCTTCTTTTGGATTTGTTATTGGTTTAGGTGTGAGGATAGGTTTCTTTTAGAGACTTTCTTTTTTCCTTTCTTTATCAAACACTTACCATAGCCAGGAACCTCGTGTTTTTCCGGATAGACCACAACTCTTACGACATTGCCACGATTGGGAGCAACAACTTTGGCAAGCAACGAGAGGAGCATGGCAACGTCACTGAAGCTGATTTTTGGAGAGAAGATGCGCCTTCAAGTTAGCTTCCAAATAAAACCATTCTTACCTAATTTGGAGTGGAGATGAGGTGTTGGTAGCTGTTTCGGTGAAGGGGTGTCTGCTGGCCTTCGGAGGAGGCCAATTGTGAGGTTTTGATGAAGTGTTTCACACTGGTCATTGTAAGATTGCAATTTTGATTGCATATGGTTATGGAAAGAGATCTTGAATGCAATGATGGTCAAAGTAGATGCTTGAGGATGATTGAATTTGCATGCAAGTCTAATTCTTAGGGTTTAGTGAAAATTAGATGTTTGTCCTAGCATGGTGTGCTGAAATTGTTAATTAGGGCTCAGTTTGGACCATTTTAGGCCTCTAAAGGCATATTTGGGTGTGATTTTGACTCAAGAAGTTGCCCTAAGTATTGGGAGGTTTGATTAAGAGATTGAGGTAGTTTAGGGCTTGTTTTTTAGGGATTTAGGGGGCTGATCCTCTTCCACTTGAGGTCAATTCGTGACAATGCTACCAAAAAATTGAAGGAGTCCATTGCTTGGAGGCGTTTTAGGTTCAAGGTCCCATACACTCCCCGCCAGCCAACTCTAAATGGAATTTTTGCCACATGTGGTGAAAATCTCTCACAGAGGCTGTTCTTCATTTAAGTCTCACCATTAAGAAGACATTGAATGATAAAATAAATTGGGGGAAGGAGGGATTCCACAACTCCCCATTTTTTTTCATTCAAGATGATTTATCACTTAAGTCCCACCATCGGGAAATCTTTTTAATTATTATAAAATAAATTGGGGGAGAGAGTGATTCCACAACTCCCTATAAAAAACAGTGATGAAGTACACATGTGAAAACATACACGCATAATTAAAAACATGATTTGAATCTTTAGAAATTTATTGAATGTAGGCAAAAACATTGCTACGAAAGCTTAACTAAACTGCTAATTGACAAACTATTATTTTTTGTAAGATGATTTTTTGTGAGATTTTTGGAAATGATTGTT
This sequence comes from Pleurozium schreberi, assembly GCA_006891605.1. Taxonomy (NCBI): domain Eukaryota; kingdom Viridiplantae; phylum Streptophyta; class Bryopsida; order Hypnales; family Hylocomiaceae; genus Pleurozium; species Pleurozium schreberi. Next base: position 209,794 of record VACF01000525.1, on the reverse strand, counting down.
TTTTTCCTGATATTTTCTAACCCTTAACCCCTATTGTGAGCGCTCAAACGACCTTTTTTTGGTCAATGCCCGATTGACGTCAAAATTTTCAGGCAAAAACAAATTTTTTTTTTAATTTTTTTTTTTTTTGTGAAAATATTGGGTTGTCTTCCAGTATTTATATTCAAAACTAAGATCACTACGTTAAAAAAAAAGCAGAAGAGAAATAGCACAATGACTTTCGAATTTTTTAGTGTTGAAAAACTCACTATTTGAGGAAAGGATTGATATTTTTATGATTAGATCTAAGGCATTTTTTCACAATTCAATAGAAACTACAGTTTCGACCAATAAAAAAAAATTCAAGTGTTAAGGATATAAATTGTATTTTTTGTGAATTTTTGAAGTTATATCTTGAAAACTCATTTGAAGAGAATTTGAAAATAGTTTTGTAATTTTGACCTTACGGATATCTTCTACTTTTTGTGCTGCACGTAAACTTCTTTGATGCAAACTTGAAAAAAGTTATAGAATTTATATTTTATAACACATTTGTGTTTTATCCAAACCTCTTGGGCTTTAAAGGGTTCAACAACGCCAAGGACATTTTGCATCTGAGGAATGACAAAGAATCTTTCCTTGTAGGACAGAAATGCAATCATTCATCCTCAGTATTAGGAGTGGAAAGGGGAGGTCTTTTCTAGTACTTTGACTTCCAATGAATATGTTTAGCTTTTTCAAAGGAGATGATGTCACACGGTATCAAAATGCATGATTCCCATGGCCACTGATCTGTCATTGAAAGGCTAAATTTTTCCTATTTAGTAACGAGATTGACTAACACATACGGTGAAAGAAATTTTTTCCCACGGCTATAGGTCTTCCTCGGCCACGCACTCTCCACTCTCGTGGTGATGGGGAGAGGGTTTTACTGAGCCGCCATTTCTCTTTCTTGCACATTGTCTCGTTGCGCTCCGCCTGTCTTGCGTGCTTTTCTAGTTGCGCTCTGCCTGTCTTGCGCGCTTTTCCCATTGCGCTCCACCTTCACGTTGCTTGGAGATCTTTGGTGTGCAAGGGAGTTGCGCGGTGCACGAGAATTGTGCGTTGCAATTTTGTGCAAATTGTGCGCCGGACTTGTGCTGAGCGAGGCAGTTGAAGGTGGTGCGAGGGAGTTGTTGCGGTGCCTGCGAGTTGTTGCTGCGCAAGGAGGGAGTTCTTGCTGCGCGAGGGAGTTGCTGCGGTGTTGTGGGGTTTCAGTTGTTGCGGAGGAGACGTGAAATCTCAAATTGCCGGATGAGCAATCTGGGTTCAGGGTTTACGTGCGAGCAGTGGACGGGATTACAGCACTAGTGGCGGTTTAGATTTCCTTCCTCAAGCGCGACTTCAGTGAGTGATTTCTTGTTGCTGCTGGAATTCAGTTGTTGTGGTTTATTTGTGGTTCATTTGGTGTAGCATTGTTTGTGTTGCTGGAGTCCAATTTCTGTGTTTCATTTCAAGTCGGAGCATTGTCTGTGATTTTACTTTGGTTCTGGAGATTGCTATCATGTGGCAATGTCTTTGTTTTTTATTTGTTGTCATTGAAGGACTCACATGAATCCTACCTGTTCTGTCATTGATTTCTGTTTCAAGGTTTCTTGACCTACAATTCAAATCCTGACATTTCTTCTTTTAGGGTTTCAGGATCAGAACTACGCCATTTTTTGGTTTTTGAGCTCCATCAGCGTGATTTGTGAACTGTCGATGCCAGATTATTAATATTGGACGCCTAGCCTACAGAAGAGAATTGCAATCGTAGGTAAGCTAGTTCATTTTGACTCTCTATTCAGAAATATGGAGCACATGTCTGGAATTGAAGACCCTACAAAGCCAGAGCCAAATAAATTAGGTTTTGCAAGCAACGCCTGCCAAGATTATTGAACTCACCAAGATTGCAATTATCTTCGGCTCGAGGATAATTATCCTCGACTCGAGGATATTTATCTTCAACTTGAGGATAATTATCCTCTACTTGAGGATATTTATCTTCGGGCCGAAGATAATTATCTTTGACTCGAGGATAAATATCCTCAAGTAGAGGATAATTATCCTCAAAAACAGCACCTAATTAAAATAAAAGAGACTAAATCCTCGACTCAGGGATAAACATCAATGAGAATGGCATAAATGAATGTGCCTTCAGGAAAAATTGCATCAAAGAATGAAGAACTGAACCAAGTGAATGTATCTTCAAATCGAGGATACACATCCACGAGTCAAAGATATGTCTGCAATGGAATATAACCAACCAACAACAAAACAATGCAAGTTAGCACCAGGATTGTCTTACCGGTTTCTGTAGCAACGAACCAATTTAAAAGGAATTAGAAATAAACAAACCATTCACCTGAGAATAACATAAACTACAATAAAGAGAGACCCTGAAAGACATTTCATATAAAACAAGGTGACAAATGCAAGAAAATAGAAAAAACGAATAATTATTATCCTTGAGCCGAAGATAATACACGAGGACTCCTAAAAAACAAAACCTGTCTACTTGTGCAAAGTAATAATCATGGCTGAAGGAGACGAATATGATTACTCCGCCACCCTTCTGTTCCTAGAGCCATTCAACATGTAGGTGGGAGAAGGCCCCTTCATAACGGAGATGGCGGAAATATATGGAACTCTGTACGTGGCAGTTCAAATCCGTGATCGACTCCTAGACATTCTGCGTGAATCGATTCAAGAACTACGTGTTCTTCCGCATCAAAGTAAAAGGATCCGGGCTGTATGTAACATACAACATAAACGAGAAGGTCACTCTAATTGAAGACCATCAGAAAGAGTTTGTTGTTCTTACACTCATGGGGTTGAACAACAACAGACGGGAGATCAGCCATACTCACTTGATCATTTGCCACGCCAATGACGAGAGAGCAGTGTTTGACTTTGACGAGCTCCTGTAAGAACTTCGAGAGAGCAGCAAGGACGCTTTTGCCACCAAGCTAAGCATCCAATTCTATCCGTGGAAGCAAAGCACAACTAGGTCCATGGCTCGCAGAATGAATCAATTGTTCAGGCGACTCGAGAAGTTTGCCATTGAGAATGTCGACATACCTGGTGCAACTGGCTCTGGAGCAGTGAATTGGAGGGATCAGCCACAATCAGAATCCCAAGCTACTTTAGGGGGTCACGAGGCATCAAATAGCAGGAGGGCGGGAGGAGGCCAGACTCAAGCCAACCCCCAGAAAAGAAAACCCTCGGAATCCGTAGTTGCAGAAACTAGTGGTAAGCGCCAGAAGAAAACTGAAACAAATCGGGCTAAGGCGACCAGCAGTTCAGGGTCCACTCTCACCACTGTACAGACTGATCTAGGTGGCAAACCAAAACCGATCAAGAAATATGAGATTGCTGCTGCCTACCAAAAGAACTTCTGGGACAAGTGTAAAGACTGTTTTATATTTGACCCCCAAACATTGACAATGTCAATAAAACAATGCTTCCTAGCGAGACCAAAATATGTCATCAGGAAACTGGAGTCGTCGATTGTGGACGACGCAAAAGAGCAACTTATCAACCTTGGCGACATCAGGCAATGTCAAACAATATGCTTGACATTGTTTGACGATAAGAAAATGCTCCTAAAGCAGCCCCCGAAGACGTGGGATGAAATCAAAGATGGAAATTTCTTCATCATCAACGGGCAACACAGCATCATATCGAAGCGCAAAAAACTTCAACTTGGCAACCCATGACTTGAAAAGGGAGTTTTTCAAGTACATGGGGCACTTCACGGACAAGGACGTCACTGAATATGTCCTCCATCTGCTTGGGAAAACAGTTGGGCGTAGAAGAGACTACCCAAAAATCTCCATCAAGAAGCCCAAGTTTATCGTTGAAGATAATATCGCTAACGCTGATTGGGTCGAGCGTCGAAAACGCAAAAAAAATTATCATCGAAGAATTATTGGCTCTCCAGTCCTCTTTAAACTTGAAGGACAGTGAAGGGAATGTGGACGATAAGGTCTGGAGGGCGTGGAAAGTAAAGAATTTCTTTATGTCTGAGACGTGGGATTTCCTTCTAAACGGCTTGCCCAACAACTTCTTTGCAAAGCGCTTGACAAACAAGGGGAAGGAGAAAACGGCCGTCGATTACAAAGACAAGCCTTTTCCCACGGCCTATTCATTGCTCAAGAGATTCTTGAAGATGAAGACGAATGTGGAGAAGCCGGATGGAGAAGTCCACATTAGGGGGCACACTTGCGCTCCCCAGGCCTTTGTTACGAGCCACATATGGCCGTACTAGAAAAGGGGGCTTCTGCTTGGAATAATTGATTTTTGGCAACTGCCAAGACCAATTGCCAGATCTGGACAGCCAGCCCCTCTCCTGCCTCTCTTGAAATTCCTTGCGAATCACATGAAGCCCTCCATATCCGCTCCAGAGGTTTGGTTGTGGATCACAGGGGATTCATTTGAGTTAAACGAGGCCACAACATTTGCCTCAAAGCATATGAAGCAGTATGCCCAGAAGGTATCGACCTACCTTCCGTGAAGGTCAAGCTATTGAACAGCTCTAGCCGCACGTTGGTGACTCCGGTGTCACTCCTCTTCCTGACTAGAAAAGGAAAAGACGGAGTGTCAGAAGAGCAAAAATCCGTAAGGGAAGAGTACGGCACTTCAGAGTGCACGTTCTACATAGGGATTCGGTTTAACACTGAGGCGAAGCTCCGAATCCATAAGTGTGAACTTCGAATCGAGTTTTACATTGACCTATTGCAAAACTTTGCCATGAAGGGGGAAAACATCCTCAGCGTGTATTCTGGAGCAAAGTTCCTACTTTCTGCGAAGGTTAGATTCATTAAACACTCCTTCTGGTTATCTTTGATTCGAAGATAATGTTGTCGATTGCTTGATGTTATTGGAATTGGATTTATGATGTCTTGTTCTTCTTCCTCAAATTAACTAGGTGAATGTCCACTCAATTATTCTCGACTCGAAGATAAATTCTAACAAATATGTTTGCATATTCCAAACTTCAGAAATGTGTTCACTAAACGGTAGTTGTTGGTCAATCAGATGTGTGGCATGTTCTGTTACAGCATAGCAGAAAGGCAAGAGAGGGACAAGCTATTGGAGATGGTGAAGCGTGCGGACAGGGTGGACATAAATGACTTTCTCCACGACAATTTGCCCTATCAACCAAACTACATACGTCCGCGTCTGTTAGGGACTCCAGAGCTGAATTCGAATTCATCTCTATCCTAGGAAGATGGTGGGAATCCTCTAAAGGTGGAGCCAGAAAATGCAACTGACCAGACCGAAACCACCCTACGCATCGATGAATATGGGACAAATGCAGACGTTGTACGGGGTGGAGATTTGGAGGTTAGTGCCAAAGACTTTGAAGTCCAGATTGGGGAGGAAGCATCAGGTTTAGGTGCAGTTCAGGAGTTGGATGCGAAAGCGAGGAGGAAGGATAAGGGGAAGGAGCCTGAGGTAGACGAAGTAGAAGATGAGAAGGACGATGAAGAAGAGGAGAACGCCGATTAGGAAGAGGAGGAAATGCGTCAGCCCATTGATCAGGAGAAGAATGAGAGGGACGCTGAGGCCGCGAATGATAATTATGCAGGCAAAGTTATCATAGATCTCAGTGAGGGAAGCTTGTACGAGGAATTAGCAGGTTTTAACTACAAAGGGCCGGAATTCGATGATGCTGCTACGTCTGGCGCCAAAGAGAAAGAAAATCCTACTGAGGAGCCGTTGCTTGGACCAGTGGGGGAGTCTGGAGTATCCATGGAACCTATCACCACACCAGTTGTTGTGGTGAAAACGGAGAAAAAAGACTTCTGGACGGAACGCAATGAGGCAAAGCAGAGGGAGAGAGAAGAAGAGGCTAGGATGAGAGAGCAAGAGAGGATAGAGAAAGAAGCTCTACAAAAGGAGAATCGTATTCTGAAAGAGAGGCTTTCTCAAGTCTCGATGTCTCAATTCCATCCCTCTCCACAGGCCAACGAATTTGAGGTCCAGCCTAAGGGTCGTACATCTCAACCCTGTGGTTCTGGGGCGTCGGCCCAAGATATTCAAGATTATCCTCGACCCGAGGATAATCCTTCCTCTACCCCTGCTTCCTCTATCCATGGGGCTCTTCTTTTTGTGTGCCCAGAGAATGAAGAAGCCTTCGTTCCACTCAATGATAGTAATCCCGATCTTGAATAATCAATCAATTGCCTTAAGGGTGTGACACAAGATCTTCCAACCTCCGGGAATTATCCTCGAGGCGAGGATAGTTCAAATCAATTGCCAGGCAATGAACCTGACATAGAGACGGTTCCTGAAACGCAAGTGGACGATCAAAATCTGGAACCTCTTTCGCCGCCGAGGTCGTCACCGAAGCAATCGTTCATGGTTGAGTCCCAGAACCCTCCCGATGATGACAAAGAGCTCTTGGATTTTGGAGAGAACTTCCATGATAACGACATACCTTTGGCATTCGGGAAGGTACAATCCCCTCAAACCTCAGACCCCTATGATTATTCATGAGTGAGTCAAATGCAATATGATGGATGGATGTTTGTTCTTCCTTCCGTGTTGATCTTGTTTTTGTAGTGAGAGCCTCTTATCTCAATCGTCCTGTTGACAGGATGGAGTGGACAGTCAGTGATTTAGGGGGTGGCGTCGACGAGCCTCCCATTCCAAAACGCGTGTTGTAGCATACTGTAGATAATAGAGCAGCATGTAGTTGACACTGTACAGAACTCGGTAGACATCAAGGCGAATTCTACCAAATGTATCATGATTTATTTTGAAATAAATGAACTCGAAACAATTGAAATGCATTTGTGTCTAATTTTGCACATGTTTTGTTCAGCACAAGAGACTTAGAAGTGTTCTTTGTCCATTGGCACGCAAACAAACTCTGAATGGATTGATTCTGCAACCGCATAGTGAGGGTCAATGGGGTTCGCTGTTGTTTAGGTCAACTAGTTCTGCGTTTCAACAGGTAACGCATTCGCTCTCATGTTTTTGATTTGATCAGGTAGGGTCAGGGAGACGCAAAAAGAAAGTGACGCAAAGTGTGTCGCTGTTAGTTCCCGAACCACGGAAGAAGTGGTTGAACTTTGTGTTTGACCTGAACGGAGTGCTATGTCCTTGCGAGAATAGGTCCTCCGATAGGAATTTGAAGGTGCATCGACCCGAGGACAATGTGTTCTCGGATTGGGAACCCACCCTCATTGGGACGAAGGCGGTCTTCGTTAATTCCAATGTCCGAGAATTTTCCCGGGGTAATCTCAACCTTCTTGCACTTGTCCTGCCCTCTAAAAAACGTGGGCTCCTCAAGGAAGTTGCACAAATGGTCGCCAAGCACTTTCAAGAACAGCCGCTGTGACGGGTTTCTGTCTTCGAAGAGAGGAATTTTCCCGGGCAATAGGATATTTCTAGACAGTTGGGATCGTCACCAATGTGGAGATGATGTGTAAATGGGAACCCTAGTTCCGTGGTTGAAGCGACTCCACGAGGAATGTCCACGGGGCGCCTACGTGAGTACGTAGATGCGAACCAGATTGGTCAATCCCCCATGTCCAGTACCTCATCCAAGGCTACTGTTCTCTTGGAAGGGTTTAAGAAATTAGCTAGAAACTTCGGGACCTCTTACGTGCTACCCGGAATGGATTTGGTGTTTCAGCCATAGTGGTGTAGGGGGATAGGCTTCTGTCAATGACGGCACGGAGTGTAGATATCGTTGTACATGTACTTTGTGTGAATAATGAATATTTTGTAAATGTCATTCAATTGTTATATATAAATATTTTGATATTTCACTTCAATTTGTAGCCTCTCGTATAAGGTGGTACTTGTGTGATGTTATGTTCATTTAATGGCTATATCCTTGGGTCAAGGATAATATGGGAGGCATTGTTGCATTCATCTATTTCTTCAGGTTGGAGGATCCGTTATGCACATGCTTCGTTGCACACAGCTGCTAACTAGGAGTCTGCTGTCCGGGTCGGACGAGACTTTATTGAAGAGGTCTACCTCAGATGGAGGGAGCTGTTTGCCGTCCGCCTATTCGAGGCCTGTCCTTCTAGGCTCCACCACGGATGCACCTTCAGCGGCGATCGACTTTTCCAAGGGGAATGTGGAAGAAGGTGTTGTGGACATTCCTCCAAGTTGCAAACCAATCAAGACCCCTGCGTGCTCACCTTCCCCGTTGAAACAAACGTCCTCCATGCCAAGTCGATTGCGATCGCAGTCGCCAACTCCGCGTGTGGAGATGACTACGAATAGGAAGTTGTATTCGGACACTGATGGTGATTTTGAGGATGTTCGTGTTGAAAATGGAGTCTTGCTGGCCACTACACTTGGGGATCCGTCTCATCTGAACAACGAACTCGAAGAAGATTTGACTAGGGGGAGACCTAAAAGGAAGGATGCCTTTACTGCATGTACTGAAGGTGATGGTCCGCGCGTTAAAGACTTTTCTGGATCCTTCCCTTCAAAATGTATGAGAGGTGGATCTTCATCTTTTAGTGGACATGTCTCTCGTCCACCTATTCCTGGAGACTATCAGCGTTCAAACGATGTACGGTCAACTGCAACTTTAGATCCAAATAAAAACAGTAGCAATTTATTGCTACACAGGCCGCCTCGACAAAGTTCTAGGTCTCTTTCAAGCTCCGATAGTTTCCGACGCGATCGCAAATGGAAAAAAGAGGCAAAGGAACTAATGATGATGCGGATGTGGGGTAGCCTCATCCCTGGTGTTGAAAAACCTAGGCCTTCTCGACGCGAGGATATCCTGAGAGGGCTGAAAGCATTGGAGGCAACAAATAGCAATTCTTCAACCAAGAACAATGATTAGTGGACCCATTCTTTTTCAAAAGCCTATGAGCTTTGGAAAAAAATTCACTAGTATTAGTAGATTAGTCATTCATATATACAGAACACTGCAATTTTGACAAAGTACAGTTCTACATGGGCACATAGCCTATACATTGTACACAAAACATCCAAATAAACATTACTATTATCCGGGCCAGATTTCATTTCTTAGGGGGTATATAGAAAAGTGAGATAAATTGTTACATATGTACATTGGTTCTCAAGGAAATTCATGTCCTTCAATGTAAAAGTGACCTCTATTTTGAAATGGTACATACTTTTTGACCTCTCACATAGATTCCACTATTGCAATTTTCATCTCATTATTGTTTTAGTCTTTTGTTGATCAAGCATCTTAAATCAAGAGTGCTTTGTAATCTTAGACTTCCTTACATTTATCCTTGGCTTCAACAACTTATCTTTGAAATGCCTTGGTCTGAAATTCTCAATTTGACCATTTTTTCTCATTTTCATGAATACGGCCTTATAAGAATGCAGGAGTACGAAGATCCGATGGGAGCAGACAACCCACTGGACAGACAAAGAAGGACATTTGAAAGGCTTCTATTGAAGTTGTACTTAGAGAAACTGGGGTGCTTGTGTCTGATCAACAAGTAAAGGATAAATTGGACCAATTGGAGAGTTCATATCAAAAAGCAAAAGATCTTCAACAAACTGCCGAAACAGACACATCTGGAGCCGAAAGTAATCGGAGGACAAACCTCAAGGATTTGCAGCTTCAAGAATGTCCGTTTTACGACAAGTTGGAAGCCTTCATGCATAGCAGGGTGTCTATTGACATTCCATATCATGGTGATTCTTTGGATGAAGATGCAATATTTGGAACGCAATCAAGAGAACATGACATTGAAAATGAAGAAAATGAAGGTACACCTAATGTTGCAAATGTACCAGAACCCCCTAACGTTCAATGTGTAGAAACTACAGAGCAAGAACAAATGGCTTCTCAATTTCAACAAGAAACTCAACGAGGAGGCGTCCCCAACAAAAAATCTTTTGCAGATGCCTTGGTTAATCTTGGAGAGCAACAGAGGTTACCGACCCGTGATTTAGTTGAAGAGCGTACAGAATATCACAAGGCCATGCTTGCAATTAAAAATAGCAAAGTGAAAGTAGATAGCATAAAGTATCAAAAGGAATTAGACGCAAATACCCTAAAGTATGAAAAGAAACTTGAAATTGAAGTAATCCGCCGAGATGTAGCTATTGCACAACATCAACATGAGCGGCAAATGATGGAAATGAGTATTAGAAAAGCTAGTTTAGAACTTGAGATTCTAAAGTTGAGAAGAATTCATGATACACAAGGAGCCTCACCCTCACATGTAGAGGGAGAGCGAAGGCCATAAGAAGTTAATGTTGATTGAAGTGGTGTTGGTACACTGTTCTAATGTTATCCTTTGTTTTCTCTAATTTTGTTTTGTTTTTTATTCTTTATTTTGCAGTCCTCAATTTTTTCATATTTTCATTTCAAGACACTTTTGTTTCATACATGTGTAAAAGACAATTGTATTCAGTTATTTTTTGGACTCACCTTGAATGAACACCCTTGAAGCATGCAATGTCTAAACCGTGGTAGGTTGTTTGAACAAAATCCTCCAACTTCTAGTGGTTCATTTTGAAAAGTTGGGTTTGTCTTGATTCATGGAATTGTTCATCTAAGCTTGTTCAATAACAAAGAATATTGATGAATAGTTAGTACTTGTGATCAACCTTGTAAGGACGCTACAAACCTAAAAGGTCCAATTGTTGTAGAAACAATGAATGTAGCTATATTACTGACTACTCCATTTCCACTTAAAATCTTTTGTAACTAACTCGACAAAGGTTCAAAAATTATGAAACAAAATTTCCACCTTATAGTGGTTGGTTTTGGAAAGTTGTGTTTGTCTTTACTAATAGAAGTGTTCATTCAAGCTTGCTCAATAACAAAGAATATGGACAAATGGTTAGCACTTGTGATCAACCTTGTAAGGACACTATACACCTAAAAAGTCCAAGTGTTGTAGAAACAAAGAATGCACCTATTTTAGTGACCATTCCGTTTTCACTTAAAAAAATTGTAACTAATTCCAAAAAGGTTCCAAAATTATGAGTCTACTTGGGTCAAATGTCAATATCATTTTCCTTTCATCACAAATTTAGTGAAAATCATTTCAAAAAAGGGAACTCCTTTTAATCTCAAATCAGGTGGTAAAAGAGCGTCCTACCTTACACTATAGGATTGTAACTTGAAGGATTGTAATTTTGACTTCTCTAGAGTTACAGAATACGTTGTGTAAACCTGATTACATGAAGAACATTGAATCATGATTCAGATTCATGAGAATAGAGATTTTGTGGTGTCAGAGTAGCGATCTTTCCCAGAGTCCAGCCGGTCGACACCTGGCCTCTGTTTGGAAATCATAGCTAGGAATGTCTCGCACTCTGACACCCCCCATTAATTCTCGAGTTGGAGTTCCATACTTCCATTCAGTCAAGAACTTGTAGGGGAACATGGAGAGCARTAGGAGAACAACTAGGGGTTTATCCCCTCACAACCTGCCACTTGTCATTGCAAGGGAAAGGGTTGAACAATAGGACCAGCTAGTTGGAGGGGAAAGCAGCAAAACCAAGGACTTCCAAGCGTCATTGAAAGGGTTCAACAAGAAGGCTAGATAACCATCAAGAACAAAACAAACATCAAGTCCAGCTCATTAAGGTACAAAGATCAAKTCCTGTTCATTGAGCTCAATTGAAATTAGTTATAATCTGTGCTATCAAAAATCCAACATTGAAGTGGGAAAGTTGGCCTTAAAACTTATATGTTGGATTCTATACACATAAATTATGAGTTGAACAAAGTCTAAGTYAAGGACCAATTTCCAAACCTTTCATAACGGAAGTCTAAACTCTCATAATTTCAAACCTTATAAATGTCAACAACCAAATGATCAAGACAATTTTGAAGTAACAATTGAGCTGATTTTTTTATTATTCTTTTGGACTTATTGATTTGTACTTTGTTAAGTTTTGTTTTATTAGGCCTAATAAGCCAACATGATGAAAAAAAATTGCCAACTAATATCTTATGGTCAAGTAGGAAAACACTAACAATAAAATTAAGATTTGCTTTTAGATTTAATTTGGTAGGCTAAGATTTGGAAAATAAGTTAAATATAAATTCAACATATGAGCCAAATTATACCGATTTTCAGAAATTGATTCAACAAATTGAGGAAAACTCACTCAAAACAACAAGATTCAACAACAATTCAAATTAAAGGTGAATTTATCCATGATGGAGGGATGGAGGAGAATGGGTATTTGGAGACCATCCAATTAGTGATAGAGGGATGGAAGAGAATCTAGGGGAGGACACTCCCCGCGCTTWACAAAGTGACCTGCGGCGAAAAATAGGATGGATTTAATTCATCATAGGTAAAATTTATAAAGATTTTACATTTAAAGAAGRGGACTTAAAAAGTGACATGTCTTTTATAAGTAAAATAGATACCCAAAAATTATGGTCCATTAATTATTTTTTAAATGTAAAATAGGGGCCAAAGAATAGGATCCAAGGAATTCTATTTACTAGGTTCAGTTATGGTTATGCTACAGTACCARTAAGATACAGGTACTATACAAATCTGAAGTATAACTACAACATATCTTGTAGTCAGTCGATGAATGGGGTAGTTTCCATCTGTTCTGTCTGTTAAGTTTAACGACTACTGCTAGGGTTTAGGCGCGAACGATAATTTCGAGGTTGGGAGGGAGGCGCGGCAGCGTGTGTTCACGGATTTGTTTGCAAATCTCGGTGCGGTTGAGGGTTAATCACGCGATGAGTTCTCCAGCTTCTTGAGTGACGGCAGCGTGTGTTCACGAATTTGTTTGCAATCTGGGTGYGGTTGAGGGTTAATCGCGCGATCAGGGGGGCAGCTTGTTGAGGGACGGCAACGTGTGTTCACGAATTTGTTTGCAATCTAGGTGCAGTTTAGGGTTAATCGCGCGATGAGTTCTGCTGCTTGTTGAGGGACGGCAACGTGGAGATGGTGTTTCCGATTTGCGCGATCAGTTCTTCGGCTGAACTGTGGAGGCTGCTCTTGGGGATGGCATGCGCTTGGTTGTGGGTGCGCGATCAGATTGGTGGTGGGCTTAGGGTGAGGAGGTGAACGAAGGGGTTGGCGATTCCTTGTACGGGGGCGCTTGCTTGTGTGTGCGCGATCAGTTGTTTGTGCCCGATCAGTTGTTTGTGCGCGACCAGTTGTTTGTGCGCAATCAGTTGTGGAATTCTGTTTTGGGGTCAGCGGCGTGACAAAGGTGTTCCCGATTCCTAGTGCGGGGTTTGCTTTTGAGGGGTGCGCGATCACTGATTCCTGGCGCGGGGTTTGCTTTTGCGGGGTGCGCGATCACCAATTCTTGGTGCGGGGTTTTGCTTTTGCGGGGTGCGCGATCAGTTCTGCCTGGTGCGGGGTTTGCTCTTGCGGTGTGCGCGATCAGTTCTGTCTGGTGCGGGGTTTGCTTTTGCGGGGTGCGCAATCAGTTCTGCTGGGGTGTGCAAGGTTCATCAACGTGGAGGATGGTGTTCGGGATTGTTTTAGCTTGCTTATTTGTGCGCGATCAATTGTGGTGGTGTGTTCAGGTTAGCGGCCTCGCGAAGTGCGGGTGTTGTTCGTGTGTTCGTTTGTGCGGGTGTGTTTGTTTGTGCGGGTGTGTTTTCTGCTAGTGTGTTCACGACGGTGCTGGGGAATCTTCGGGCGGGGGTTCTGTATGCCTGCGATTTGTTCTGGACTCGTGTTCACGGCACGGCAGCGTGACCAAGGTGTTTGCTCTTGCTTGTGGAGGGGTTGTTTGGGTTTAGGGTTGTTTGCAGTGGTACTTGTTGAACGAGATGGCGACTTGCATAGCAGAGGACGTTGAGAGAAGGGACCGCCAGAACTGGGCTGCGGCACAGAGGCTCTGCCAGTTCAAAGTGCGGTCATGTTTGGCTCGCATGCGGCAGCCAGGTTACCCTCACCGTGAAAGAACTCTAGGAACCGAGTTTTATTTGGAAATCTGTGCAGCCTATATTGACATTTTTTGTTCTCCGAGGTTGGACTTACGTTCTAGGGTAGTGTTGTGTGGTAAGGTTTCGTTTTTCTTTCGACTGTGGAGGTTGTGGTTGCAACACGGAGATCATGGTGTCTTGGGGAATTCGCAACCACCTGTGCAAGCTAAAAATTTTGTAAGCCTCCAATGTTTTATTGATATTCAGTTGTCTTGTCATTTTGTTGTTTTTCTCATTTGTCATTTCAGAGACAAGTTCCCCAACTTAGCTGTGCCGTTGCATTTGACTGGGAGTGATTCTTGCAAAATTTTTTTTTCAAGAATTGGTGGTATGAATGGCCTAGAACATGCCTACGACTTCCATGAGTTGGTAAACACCGCACACTCTCAACCACATCTCAGCTGTTGAATATGGTAACAATGGTTTAGTTTTTCAGAAGCAGCACATCAAAATGGAAAATGTGTGGGAATCTTTGCACAAGCTGACCCTTGGTGAGCAGCGGCCTAATTTGGGTGACTATAGTCTCATTGCAGGAAATGCAGATGTAGTATCAGCTTTGCAAGAGGGCCTAAAGGAAGCCCAGAGCATGCTGAGGTCGCTGAACATGGCCCCGAGTGCGCAATGCCAGTCTCGCCGGAAAATTTGGTTTGACCGGCCGTGGCTAGCCGAGAAAGAGGATCGGCAATGCTTTCACTACAAGCCTAGTGCTAGGCCGACGTCTGGTGAAGATGGGGACTCCGAGGTCTTGCGAGATCAACTTGTGAGTGAGCTGTTTGCAGCTGAACCGCCAGCACATGCGCCACAAATGCGGGATAACCTGGAGGAGTTCGCAGCGGAGGAAGATGAGTCTGAGCATTTGAGAATCATTGAGGAAGAAGCCCGAGATGCTGTCACTGATGTCTTGAATAGTGCAGAGGTGCAAGTGCAGCAACCGCAAGGCAGTGAGCGGATTGAAGCGAYTGTGGAAGCGGACGGGCATGTCATTTACAAGTCGACACTTGTGTCGCAGCTAAATGGTAGTGTGTTCCTTTCCAAGGATCGATTGGCTAGAATCAAGCACAGTGCTCAGTTCAATAACCATGATAATTGTTTGCAGGCCAGCTCATCATCTGGGTCAGGCTTGTTGTCAATTGGATCTGATTGTGCTGTTCATTTTGTGCAACAAAGCACTACTCGATTGTCTTCTACAGTGAGATCAGCTGCGAAGCGGAAACGGGGTCCTCCGTCCAATCCATCTCGGTTAACTCCTACTAATTGTTTGCGGGCTGTGGATGAGGGGGTTTGCTGGTTGGGTAGAGTGCAGGCGATGAGGAGGCGCAATGGCAAGYAGTTCGGTGTGCTGCGGCAGCCTGTGGACTTACTRGCGAGGTTGGAGGACAGAGGTCGGCGAACAAATCAGAATCYACACATAGAGGTTATGCTACAGTATTATCGCAAATACGTTGGACGGGACAAATTCAAGTATGACCATACTGATAGCAAGTGGATTGACATTGACTGCGTTATATGGAACGTGACCTTGGCGTACAACCCTCAGAATGAGGTGTACAGTTTGGATCGGAATGATGCCGAGCACTTGCGGCAGTTTCTGGCAGACCACAGTGCCCGCTGACTTTCGGTGGATCACCTTCGGCCTCCTATACTTCAGATGAGTCCTAAACCTTCACAGTGGGGCAAAAAAGTTCATGTGGTGGTGATATTGTGGGCTACAATGGGATGTACGGGGGGCAATGCGCTTGTTCACATACATTGTAAATGTGGCAGTGTGGATGATGCACAATGCGCTTGTTCACATGTTTGGTAAATGTGGCAGTGTGGATGATGCACAATGCGCTTGTTCACATGTGTGGAAAATGTGGCAGTGTGGATGATGCACAATGCGCTTGTTCACATTAATAAGCCATAAAAATCTGTGTGCTCCATTCTAGCTCAAAGGTGGACTTAAAATTGCCCACATCTCGCGGTAATGCACTAGCTTTATAGGCCATGCTACWAGCGAGTACACTTGCTCATGCAAAAGGTGCTCTTCATGCGTCTTAGAAATGTGGAGTGCTACATGTGTCTCTCCTAGACGACCATTGGCACCAAGAACAAGGTCAGAGTTTACACTGTGACATATGTCTTTGCCAACAAGGACTCCCTCTTCATTGTATAGAGACACGCACTTTGTAATCCATTGCCGACCCGGAAGTCCTTTGCACTCTAGAACTCCAACACTCATCTCTTCTACATCATCAAATCCGTTGTTTGCAAAGAACAACATGTCGAYTGGCTTTGCAGTGCGCACTCCAAATCATGGCACCTTGGTACAACAAAAAACAAAATCAAAATATAAAAAGAAATTTTGTATAAGAATCTCAGTTCACGTAGAGTAAAACTAAGGTGCATCATTAACAATTATTAAATATAATTAAGTTCAAACACAACAATTTAGCTCCAGTCAAGCGTAAGTGCAGTTCTACTATTGAGGATCAAACTTTCTAATAGTGTACATGACACTCTAGACACAACATTGTAGCTCGACTTGAGCTAAACTAGGTTACTGATATTCAAGATCATTTTATCTAAATAACACAACAATTTAGCTCCAATCGAGCTAAACTGAGATTTGAATTATTTGGATCAAAGATTCTATTACTGTACAAGACACTCTAGACACAACATTTTAGCTTAAGCCAAGCTAAACTTGGTTTTTGATATTCAGGATATATAACACAAAAATTTAGCTCCAATCAAGCTGATGCGCAAATCCAATAATTCAGATCAAAGATTCTATTACTGTACAAGATACTTTAGACACAATGTTTTAGCTCAAGTTGAGCTAAAATGGCCGTATTCATTAAATTGAGAGAATGCGGAGTTTCATTTTAATCATGATTCTAAATTTAAAAAATAAATGAGGTGATTAAAAAGAAACACTTCAATAAATTGAAACTACAATCAAGGTTGTCCACATCCAACGTCTCAAGGGAAATTGCGTCCCAAAATCGGACGTCCGGACATCCGAATGTCTAAATCCACTGGAGACTCACGTCCGGCGGACGGAATGCGGATAGGCGGATGGCCTGGCAGACGGGGACGGGCTGACGAATTGGCGGACGCGGATAGACAAATGCAAAAGGCGAATGTGGAAAGGCGGAGGCGAACAGGCGGGCAAACTCGCAAAATTCAAAAAATCAATGTCCGCGAGTCCGTTTGCTTGCGTCTCCAATGGGCGGACGATCCTGGCAGACGGCCTGTCCGAATGTTAGGGGACGTCCGGGGGGCTGTGTCCGCGGACGCCGGATGTCCAGACAACCCTGACTACAATCAACCAATTTCACAAAGATAAACTTTGAAAATTTAACATTTTCCGTAAGTTAATGGGTCCATTACCAAGTAGACATATAAATTTCAGAATTTATTTACACATCGTAGAAAAAATATTTTGAAAAAGCCTTAAAAAGAAAAAAAAATAGACGATGGAAACACAATAAAGAAACCACAAAATGCTTGATATAACACTATACATTACAATAAGAATTTTCTTTTCTATGAAGTGCAACATCCGTCACATTTTATTCCAAAACAAAATCAATTCAATGAATTGAAAAAAATTTCAATCATACTCTAAGTACTTTTTTGATTTATTATATATTTTTTTCTTTTTTTGTATAATTTTTTTTTTCCCTAATTTTCTATTTTCTTCAAAGACAATATCTAAAACAACACATGTACTTAGTTTTACAACTTCTAACCAACTATTATTTTTCTTTTCATTTTTCAAAATTTTTTTCCCTTTTTCAAATATTTGAATAACTAATGTATATACTTCAAATACTACAGTACCTATTCACTTCCTATACTTGCAAACTAATCACCCTCAAGACAAAGCTGCATTGTTGTCTTTAGCAGACATGTACGCCTCCACCGATGCTCTGATGATAGCAATTTGTGTTGTGGGAATTTTGATCCTTAGATTTGAAGTCCCCTTTCTCACACAAGGCTTCTAAGAAGTTATGATACAATCCGTGTGTGTTCAACTATTGTTGATAACTTTGTCCTCGCACCAGAAGTTTCTTTATTTTGTGTCCCATCTAGAATAGGTATCCTCATCAAAATGTTGAAATGACGAAGGTGTCCAATATTATAGGTGAATGGAATTGACATGCTCAGGATCTTTATTAGGGTTTGTTAGAGCCTAAGCACACCAAAATGGGCAAAGATCACCATTAGTAGGACGCACAGCAACAAAGTAATCCACATAGACATCATGGTCAACGCGGAATGAAGGATGTGGACGATTACGTCTAAGACCAACAAATGGCACATCCTCGGCAAACTCCTTACGCATTGAGCCATCATCTAGTTACTAGTCTTCTTTAGTGTTGATAATCAAATTTGGCCAAAATCCATCTCGCAATGCCTCACGCATCAGAAGTGGTTCACTCAAAGCACTTCTTGCACCTTTCCAGTATTTTTTCACTAGCTCAATCTTTCTGCAGAGATCTCCAAATCAATCTTGATTAGCCATTGCACCCCACAAAGCAATGTAGTAGTATACACCTTAAAAACCTCCTCGAAGGAGCGCATGAGTTGTGGACTCTGGTAAAGGACTATCCTTTGGTACTTTAGGTCGCCTATCTGATGTCTCTTTCCAAAAGCAAATTTCCCCACCTTCTTTTGGCAATCAATCGACGTCAGTACAAAAAAATTTGTATTGCATCAAGGGCCATCCGTTAAAATCTTTCGTAGAATTTAAATTGCTGAGCTTGAGAATAGTCTAGTAGAGAATCATCGTCTATATGCAAGAACCCTTTTACAAATCCTTTGAAATTAGGAACCTCCTCAATGAGGTATGTTAGAGTACGGAAAGCATGGACAAATAGAGTTAGGACATAATAAGATATAGATAGGGGAAGATTTTTTATTTTTTTGTGGTAGGAAACCGGATGCAAGGTGATATAAGTCTAAATATGGACTTAGCCACTTTCCTGTCACATAATAGGTTTTACAAAAGTTCCGTAACCGGATCCAAATCAGATCCAGAAATCCGGATCAAACCGGATTGCAGAGACTTACAACCTATGGTTCTGGCCTAGGGATCTAGGTCACCGTTGCAGGAAAACGGCTCATCTCTGGAACCATTGACGGAGCRGCGGGTACTTATACAGCATGCCACTTCATTCTATTCTCTTTTTCTCCGCGATAATTCTGCGCTCATTTAGTTGAGAGAAAGAGTGGTGAGATAGTGATTGTAGTAGTAGAGTTGATGAATCTGCATGGATTCAACTGGTTCCGTTAAAAATCCCATGGCGGAAGGGAGTAATTGGAGGGATACGGTCACGGCTCAGATGGTCTACTCAACTACCCCGGAGGAGGAGAGCATCCAAACAAGGACTTAGCGGGGATGGGTTGCTACGGATTGATCCGACGATTGTGGAGAATCAATGATGAGGAAATGATTAATTAGCTTCTCACTGGAGCCCTAAATTAGTATGAGAGGACAGTGAGGGCTTGATGCGAGACTTGGACTGAGGAGGCTTGGATGGAAATTTACGGATTTGCAAAATCTGGAGCCGGACTTGCCTCCCAGTCGGATAAATTTTGGCCGGAAAATTTATGAATCCGGCTCATACCAATTAAGAAGGGATTTGGTATTCCTAACTGTGCAAACAAGAGGCATAGACGGGTATTGGAATTCCTGATTCCAATTTTGTAACCGGATAAGCCGACCCGGGTTACGGTCATAGTAGCCAATGCCACTTTTGGTGCGATTGGTTCACTGGAGGGAAGTCATAGCGGAGGGCATGGGCAAGCTGGTGGATCACATAGGGAAGACAAAGCATAGCCCTATCAGCCCCTACCTTTTCCACATATATCATCATCATGAGGTTCTAAAGGAAGGAGAGCTGCTTGAGTACAAAATCGGATGCGAGATCTTGAAGTACGGCCTCCAGAGTGAAGTGGAAGGAGATAAACCTGGATCAAAGGAAGAAGAGCTCAAAAAGGTGGAGCTTGTGCTTGACCAATGGGAAAAGAAGAAGCAAAAATCTATTGATCCGGCTTCATGGAAGCAGTTGCCGGAAAGTAGTCCTAAAGAGATTCCGGAAAGATCCTCGTACACGTCAGAAGTGCTTAAGTTTTATGAAGCTAGAATTGAATGGGTGGAGCAAGCAAAGGCGTATCACCAGACCTTTTGAGGGATGCTGGTAAGAGTTTTCGAGGAGTTGGGTGTTGAACTGGGTAACATCATAGAAGCAATCYGGAAGAGGCYRACTTCRAAAGTGTTGCGAGAGAAGGAGGTGGAGATTCAACATTTGGGGAAGAAACTGGAAGACCTCCCAATCCCGGGTGAACTRGGCGGAAGRGGAGTTGGCGGCATCAAGACARAAGGWGAARGAGGCCTTGCATCTGGTCAAGGTTTTGTCAAGAATGGTGGCGGAATTTGCGGAAGTCATCAATAGGGCCGCCCTCTTCAATGCCCGGCTAACYAATCRAGCCCTAATGACCRAATCGAAGGTRGTTACCATCCTRGTTGATTTTTYARCTTGGATGGAAATYGTATTGAYAGAGATGTATCATTTGTTGGAATGGATTGATCCGGACCAACCAATGGACTTTTCGAAGTGCTGGATGTCGATACGACCCYGGGTAARGRGATTCCRGRTAAKCARACTCCACATGTACCAACACAATCGTAGCCGGAAGGATTGAAGGCCTTTCTATCATAGCTAGTGGAGTCTTCATGATTGGGACATCGGTGGTGAATACAAGGGTTGAACTGGAAAGGAGACCATAGGGGAAGATCGTTCCGGCTTCCCCTAAGAGTTTCCTTCCATCGAAGGCATCAGCTACATGCCCAACTCCATCTTGGGATTTTAAAGAACCAAGGCCGCTGACTCGGGCCGATATTCTCGACTAGTTGGAAATCTTAAATCCGGCCCGGACTCATCGGGAAAATTTTGAATACATGCAGCAGACTATGCTAGTTTGGGAGAGCGCAAAGTAGGTGCAGCACTAGTAGAAAATGCAAAAATTTTAACATAATTTTGTTGATTTGGTTGCATTGTACCGGTCATTGTTCTGTTGATGTCAACAAAAATTTGTTAAAACTAACAAATTTTTGTTGACATCAACAGAACAATGACCGGTACTATGCGACCAAATCAACAGAATTATGTTAAAATTTCTGTATTTTCTACTAGTGGTGCTACGGATTGCATCTCCGCCATCTGACAAAAAAAAAGAAGATATTCAGATCATCGAGAAGTTGGAGGAGGACTATTTTTCAGATGATGGGGAGACGGATGATGATTCCCCTCCACCAATGACGC
The DNA here is from genome assembly GCA_006891605.1 of Pleurozium schreberi. NCBI lineage: Eukaryota > Viridiplantae > Streptophyta > Bryopsida > Hypnales > Hylocomiaceae > Pleurozium > Pleurozium schreberi. Next base: position 188,587 of record VACF01000525.1, on the reverse strand, counting down.
GGAAGATCTACACCCGAGAGGTTACCAAAACAACTCTGGTTTCAATTCTATAAATGACTCCATTGAAGGTCTCGAATGCGATACCAGCAAGTCTGCATGGCAGCACTTCAAAGAAAACAAAGAACTGACAGTAGTTAGGGCAAGTTTTCAATTGGTTAGGATTTTACACTAGTAGAAAACGAAGAAATTTTAACAGAATTCTGTTGATTTGGTCGCGTTGTACTGGTCACTATTCTGTTGATTTCAACAAAAATTTGTTAAAACTAACAAATTTTTGTTGAAATCAACAGAATAGTGACCAGTACAACGCGACCAAATCAACAAAATTTTGTTAAAATTTCTTCGTTGTCTACTAGTGTTATTTTCAATTTCGAAATGGGTTTCTGATCTTTGGCATGGATTCCRGACTTTTAGGATCTTAGGTGTTTGATCTTCCGGGTATCTCGGAAGATCATTTGATTGGCTGCCCGGATTTCCGGGTCAGATTTTTTATTTTGGTTTTGTAATTTAAAGAGCGGACAAGTTGTTGCCTTCCCATTCTATCCTAGCATTTTCCTAATCATCTATTTTGTACTTCCATCTTTTAAGCAAAAACCATCAGTGAGCATGCTGTTTTTGACTTCAATTGTGAGAGTTGTTGACTTGGGTGTTTGCTTGAGTATGGACGGTTGAGGGGGAAGTGAGAAGAGGGGGAATCCGGATCTTGGGAAACTAGGTTAGACTATGTAAGAATGTTCGCATTAAGGTTTTAGGTTTGTGAAAGAGGTCTTGTGCATGGTGCCTTTAAATGACCGGAATGGTAATCTGGTGAGAGAAGTGGTGCGGATGCAGGTCCAAAATCCAGTTGATTTCGTGCAGAGATAAGCCACCCCTAGTAAAAATCCCCACACACCGGAAGGTCTGCCAACCACCGGATAAGTATAACCTCTAGAGAGTAATCCTTCAATCGGATTCTGGGTGTCTTTGATCTGTTATTGTAGTGGGAGGAGTAGGAGACAGTTCTGATTGACCTGCTTTCCAGATAAGCCATCCGGGAAGTTGTGAGAATGTCTTGTCATTGATCCTGCTGTAATCCGTTGTCATCAGTGTTTGTGTTTTTGTTAAGAGAGGAGAGAGAGTGAGGGGGAATGCTGGTATGCGAGCGAGTAGCGGGGAGCAATGAGTGGAAAGCGGGAATAAAGGAGCGAGGAGCAACAATATTAGGAGAAAAAGGAAAAAGATTGTGAAAAGTCGGATTAAAAAAATGACAACATTAGTTTGAAAAATGGATGGAGGTGATGAAGGAATGGGTACAAGTTGAGTGATTAGGGTGGATGAAAGTCGATGGAAAAATGAATGGAAGAGGATGGAAAAAATGGATGAAAGTGGATGAAAATGTGGATGGAAGTTGATGAAAAAAATTGAATGGAAACGGTTGATAATGGATGAACGTGGATGAAAAATGAATGAATCTGTCGATTATAAATATGGATGAAGGGGAATGAAGATGTGGATGGAAGTGGATGGTAAAAATAGATGAAAATGGATGAATGTGGATGAAAAATGGATGAAAGTGGATGGTAAATATGGATGAATGTGGATGAAAATGTGGATGGGTTGGTTTCGGGATCTTCGTGACCAAGGCACCTATGTCTATAGGCATCTTTTTTAAATCTAGGACCACCTAGTTTAACCCATGCAACATTTATGAAATGTGATAAAGTCACATTGTTCCTTGAGGATCTTCATGGTTTGAGGTCAGAGGACACGTAGATCACATGCTATAAATTGGATGACATCCACTAACACGTTTTATGCCGCATAAGAAGGGTTATATCCAATCTTATCTTATTCTTGATAGACAAGTGTGGACTTACATTGAGCATAGAATTTAACGATCCAAATACATGACTAGAACTTGGCATTTGAAAAAATGGAATTTGCCTTTAAAAAATGTGCCCAGGTTCAATGCACTATGTACTTAACATCACAAATTGAATAAATATCCAGTATCTTGAATTCATTGTATGGAAGATAAGTAAGAGACTCTAATAAAAAAAATATAAACGTATCAATATAAGAAAAGAACATCCACTTAAACATAGTGGTACCCAACAATAATTCAAGTAGATAATGGTGAAGTATAACTATCCTCACTATCTGATGTTTGTGAATCTGCCTGTATGACATGATCATSTACAAAATGTAAAACGCACGGATCTACTAAAAGTGCTCTAGAAGTCGATTTAGGGTTTAGGGCAACAAAATCCCTAGATACTTGTCGTGGATGTAATCTAGCAATAAGCACCTTTACTGCACTGAATGTTGTAAATTGACACAGAATATCGTCTAGGAGACTCTAGTTGTGCTATTATAAGTTTTGTTTATCCGGTTTAAAGGTATTGGACTCTTTTCCTCACTTTTTATCCTGTCAATTCTAGAGAGTAGAGAAATGGAGAGTACTAGAGTTTGATAAACCACGCACCTTTCACAATCTTGCGCGTACCCTTGATAAGTCGTTCCAAAGATATTGATCAGGTATTGATCCGGATTGGATTCCGGATCATTATCCTTTTGGTTTCCGGTTAATACTCTCTTAACAATTTGGTGTACGTTACCTCTGTTTTACCCTCAGAGGGTCACCTTCAGTTGTTTTAAAAGGGGTTGGGACTCACCACTTTGGTTTCACACTGTTTCCTTCTAAAGTTCATTAACATCCAACATGAAATATCTAGCAGTAAGCCGTTCCGGAACCACTCTCACAGCCGTCCGGATGGCCTATCCAGACAGTAGATCACTCAGAGCCGTTTCCAGCACTCCTCACTACAACAACAGAACAAGAAGATTTAGGATCCGCCTACGGATTGCTCTCTAGAGGAATGGACTGTGCAAGAGACTAGCAGATCTTCCGGTGTGAGGGAACTTCCTTAGGCGGTTGCTGATCTCCGCACGGAACTTATGAGGTTCCGGAATTGCTTTCTCTCCACCAAACACCCGGATTACCGTTCCGGTAGTTTAAAGGTACCACACTCAAGACCTCTGTCACGACTCCCGTCCCTTAGTACGAACGTTCACACAAGAGACAGACCTGAACTTCCTCAATTCCGGATTCCCCCTCTTCTCACTCCCAACTTATCCGTCCATGCTCAAGTGATCCGCACAAGGCAACACACTCCTCAGGTAAAAATAACCCAGCGCTTACATTGATGGTTAAGATTAGCTTTACTGGAAGTACAAAATAGATAAAATAAAATACAAGGATGGAATGGCAGGGCAACAGGCTGCCCGCCCTTAAAACCCAAATCCAAAATAGAAAACAAGCCACTCAAAAACCCAGGTGGCCAATGAAAAGACCCGCCGAGATCCCCAGAGGATCAAACTAACTGCCTAAAAATAAAACCCAGATTCAAGCCCAAGCTTGAAAACCCAGTCCGGTTTCGAAAGTTGTCCAGAACTAATCGGAACTAAACTACAGCTAACTATCCCTTCTTTGTATTCTTCAACGGGCTCGCAACCAAACTCGGGGGAATCCTGATTGAAGTTTTAACCGGAGTTGTTTCCGGTGTCGACACAGTGGAATCCTGACTAATGTCTTGACCGAAGTTGTTTCCGGTGTCGACACAGGAGTTGTCCTTGTCGTGGCCCGGGTCTAAATCTTCCGGTTCACGGGAGGCGGTGAGTCATCCTCATCCGTCTCGTTGTCGCTATCAAACTCACCCTCCTCCGACTTGCTGATGAGCTTAATGTCATCTTCCTCTTCCTCTTCCTCGGAGGAAATCTCAGTCCGGATTGGCAACCTCAAGTCGGGTCGTTCCGAACCGTCTTTATCCAGACCAAAGTCATCCGGGTTGGTTCGAGCTAGATTCAACTTCGCCATCCGCTCCATGAGATCCGTCAGTGGTTTGAACTTGCTGTTTTGGGTCGGGCTACTTCTAGTGGGTCGGACAGGACGAGCACTTTCGGAAAAAATCTCCATGGACTTTCTTTTCCCCTTCTGTCTAGACTCTGTATTGGCTCTTGAGCTCGCTCGACTGGCTCCGAATTCTCTGTGTTGCACCGCCTGGGACAAAAGCTGTGTGAACTCTTGTGCCTTTGTTTGTTGGGTCTGCTTTCCTGTTGGGGTTGTTCCGGTGGCTGCGTGGACTTCCGAAAGTTCCAGAAACTCGGAGAAGTCCATCGTCTTGTTCGGATCCATCCGGTCCAACAGTTGCCACATCTCCGTGAGTGTCACATCCATTCGGGCAGAAAAATCCACCAGTATCGTAATAACCTTTGACCCGGTTACAGCATCCTTGGTCATCCGGTTACTGAATAGGGCGGCTCGGTTGATGGTATCAACCGGTTCCACTATCAACCGCCCTAATCCTTTCACCAGATGTAATGCGTCCCTCTTCCTTTTCCGAGCTGCTTCAAGTTCGCCCTCCAACCAGTTGATCTTTTTCCGCATTTCTTCCACCTCCTTTCGGTGCCTCCCAATCTCCAGATCCCTTTCTTCTAGAAGTTCCGGAAATAGCCGCTTCCAGATGGCTTGCACCAACTCGTGGGGATCGCACTTCAACTCATTGGTTGTGCCAATTAGAATATCCGCATACGCCCGGATATAACCATTCGCCTTCTCCACCCACTTAGTGCCTTCATCATAAAACTCGTCCAATTCGGTTCCGGTCCCGGTCCTTTTCGAAGGGTCATCCAGACTACTTTCCGTCAATGCCTTCCAGGATCCCGAATCGGTCGACTTGCGCTTCTTATGCTTCCACTTATCCTTCAGCAACTCAGCATGTTCGACTTCCTCCGCTTCCGACTCTTGTTGCTCCTTCTCATATTCCGACTGGAATCCGTATTTGAGAAGGGCACTCTCACCGGTGTCGCACTCCACCATCTCTTCCGAATTGAGCACCTCGTGCTGGTGGTACATGTGGAATAGGTAGGCGCTGATTGGGCTTTGTTTTGCCTTTCCGTCATTGTCTGCCAGCATGTTCACCACTCCTTGGATTACTTGTCTCCAGTGAACAGCTCTCCCTTCCAAAGTCCCGAAGATGGTGTTCGCCACCGTAACCATAACCCCGGTCGGCTTATCCAGATAGAGGATCGAAATTAAAAATTCCAGGATCCGTCTGCGCCTCACAGTGGCACAGTCCGCGATAGCAAACCCCTCTTTCGCATTGGCCGGATTGGAAAACTTTCCGGCCGTGAATTTGTCCATCTGGGAGGCCAATCCAGCACCTTGTTTCGGGAAATCGTATACCTCCGCCCAAGCATCTTCCGACCACGTCTCTCTCCTGGCTCTAACGATCCGCTCATATTGATTAGGAGCTCCAAAAATGAGCTCCTGAATCATTTCTTCATTCTTCAGACTCCAAGGTTTACGAATCAGTCCGGCACACCCCATCCGCTCGAGGTCTTTGTCCAGCGTTTGCCTCTCGCCTTTGTCTTCCGGATATGTGGACGACACCATACGGGCTGCCTTCCACTAGCTGCTCTCCGCCATACTAAACCCTAATAGTGTGGGCCGGATCCGTGCGGATTCACCAACCCCATCGTGGCGATCACTATCTCACCACTCTTTCTCTCAACTAACACGAGCGCAAGAGTAAACTCCGCGGAGAAAAAGAGAAATGACGGAAACGAGGGTCGGTTAAGTACCCATCGCTCCGGCAACGGCCTCAAAACTGGCAATAAATTCCGTAACGGTGACCTAGTTTCGTAGGTCGAACCTGTAATTCGTAGGTCTGTGGAATCCGGCTGTCTCCGTATTTTTGGATCCGGATTGGATCCATAATTACGGACGTTCTATAATTTACTACCCTATTTCCGGGAAGTGTTCTTAACTATTTTCATAAATGTTTCCATTTCCACTTCCGGATTTCTACTCTAAAAATTTGAAAAATCTATCCTACAACAACACGAATATATCCTAACTAATTGCGTTCGCCGAATACGGACTCCGACAATACTGCTTCGGCATATACATGGGAAGCTGAAACAATTTAAAGGGACTTGGGAAAAATTGAGGGTTTACAAAGAATGGAATGCTCCTCACTTCTTGGGCATGCCTGCTTAATCAAATGAAGGATACATTGGACAAGGGAAGCGATGTTCTTTTAGAGGTTTCATTTCAGGTAGATCAAAGGGAAACTTACTTACTGAATTGTCATGTCCTCACAATGTGTTGGACAGGGACTTCGTCCTCATCCATATTTGTGTCAAGACCAGGGCATGGTGGTTGAAGGTGTTGAATAGCAACTAAACGCATGATCAGAGCAATGAGGGTGTCAAAAATGGTATTATAATCTTCAAATGCAAGAATATGACGACGTGTTGCACGGCAAGCTTGAATGCTTGCACTTGCGAGCACTACAGACAAATATTAGGCTTGGTCATCATAAATGATAGCAATGTCTTCATGCAACGTCATTCACAAAACTAGAAACAGAAAGCAAGGATTTCTTGTGGCTGCTGTGCAATCCACAACAACATCCTTTGACTGAGAGCATGCCTCCAAAAGCATTTGCATAAATTGTCTTATTTTCTCCCGGGGTCCCCTCCATGGTATGTCTCCATTCATCGTGACGTCCTTTTTGTTACAAAAGTTCTGTAAGATGTCGTCACAGGCAACATTCATCGCAACTATGTCATGTGATGGAACAAATTGAAATGGAAACTCCCCTCCGTCTTTGGTCCACACTATTGGACCACCAGAGATATAACAAATTGCATTGTTTGCGGAAAAATCCAGTCAAAAATGAACTAAGTGTTTATAGAAACTTCAAAGAGTTCAACATGGATAATAGTGAGCACAAATAGCGTTTACCATCTTGGTTGGATCCGAAGGCAATGTCAAATGAAGATGATTCATGCCAAACCAAGTATAAAGGATCTTGAATTTGTATTTCTGGCAACAACCAAGGAGGTGGCTCCTATGTGGTCAAGAGGGGGCTAAGTACATGACTAGGAGAGCGTCACTGTCATGGAGGTATTGCTCTGCATAATCAAAGACCGAGACCAACCACTCCAAGTGGAACTTGTTCCACTTGGGAATGGATGCAGGTGGTGCGGAGATGGTTGGAACATGCAAACCTTTAGGTACATCCACAAACATCAAGTCAACAACGGACTCAATACTCAAGACACCGCCAAAGTATCGGTCCTTGTCACTTGAAAGCTACATACAGAACCACCATTCACACAGTTTAGGTGACTGAGTGTCATAGCATAAAGAAAATTATTCTCATGGTCTATATAATGAGAGGTTAGTGTCAAGGTATTACCAAGATAAACGCCTCATTTAGTTTTTCATATGAAACTAGGAACAACCAACATATAAAGGAAATACTAAAAGGCATAGGCTTTACCATGGCAAGGAAGGCATGAACATCATCGAAGGCTTTAGTGTTTCCTGGAAGAATAGCCAAGGACAAGTTGAAAATGCACTCGTTAATGTCGAGAACTAGATCCAAGTTTTGAACTATGGGTGTTTAGCGTGCACCAACCACTCTTGTGTGAGGGAGAAACCAGAAGACCCCGTCGGCATATCGGTTGTGCTTGTAGCAGGCTCTTGTACTGAGGTCTTTGCCTTCCTCTTCTTCCTCTTCTCTTCTTTCTCCTTTTCCTTCTCTGCTTTYTCTTACTCCTTCTCTGCCTGAGCAAGAAGCCTTTTCTTTTGGTTGTCCTCTATCTACTTCTTGGCCTCTTCCCATCGCTCCACCTTCTTCTTGTCGGAAGCCTTGTGTTTCTTGATAGTGCGCTCTTTGGCCTCGGGCTCTGATCTAGCAAATTCATCAAACTTTGAGTCCACAACAATGGATTCTTTTAGAGTATTGAAGAGAGCCTGTTCTTCAGGCAACGTGATTCCAAAGTTGCACTCAAGGTACCACGGACACGCTTGAAGATGTGAGCTCGTCCAGTTCTTTGTCTATGTTGGCAAAAACATGTTGTTGGCAAAATTCTGGTCCAACCATGTGATAATGGATGGAGGCAAATCCATCTTCAAAATGGCCTTATTGGCTTAAAGTTCGAACTTGAAATACCTATACACGAAATGTAGATTTAGAAAAGTTTAGGTCCACGCATGGGCAATGAGATCAGGCAACAAGAGCTTCTGAAAGAGGGTACTCTAGAGCACGACACTACGGATACCATAGCAAGTGTTGGACTCATTCATGGAGGCGATAGATATTAATAACTATGATCACAAAAAACGTCATAATTAAACTACCAGCTTATTTTGTGAACTTTGAAGACTATTTTGTTCTTGAAACAAAAAAGGAGGTCATTCTTGTGCAATCCAAATGCAGCCAAGACTCATATGACCCATAGTTAATGATGATGGACGTTTTTGTATAGGTGTTAGGGAAATGGATGTACCTAAAATTTACGCGCTTGACTGCAAAATGGATCCTCTGAAATCCTTGAAGGAGTTGGACTTCTTGAAGTCATCCATGCCTTTAAACACTCCCATATATGCATGCTGTCACAGCACATGGTAGGTAAATTCCCCATTTTACTTTCAAAAAATTGCTCTAGAGTATAACTAAGTGACTCTAAAGATCAAACCCAAGATATCCTGTGAAGTATCTAGCTCTATTATTCACTGAAGCTCAAATCTTGCTTTCTGCTCTTGGACCAAAAACTCAAAACACCAAAACACCCAGAAAACCTTGAACTAGATTACTCTTCGTTTCCTACTTACTAGGTTTCTGATTTGTTAACTTACGACAACCCCGAGATCTTACTATTTCTGGTCCTGGTATATCTTTGAACCAATCCGTTCTGGACTGTCTACATATATTCTCACTCTATCTCCGGTTTGATTTTACCTCTGTTTCACCATCAGAGGAGTCGGCGCTGACTTTTGAGAGTGGTAGGTCCACCACTCCTTCCGTGACTTATAGTGGCTGAAGACGCACTATCCTATCCTCTAATCTCCCAAGCTATTCCGGATCCGATTTGGTCTCTCACAACAATCCACACAGTAAATCAAATTGCAGGTCACACAGAGATCCCCCGTACAATCCTCTCATACTACAACGACCTTGATATCTCTTTCTATCCGTGCGAATTTTAGGTGGCCATAAGTGTACTCATCCTTTCCAGCATTTAACTTCAACTTCTTTCGTTTTTCAACTAGGATAGTGAGACCTCACAGGAGATTGGACACTTGACCGGATTTTCCACCCAAGAGTTCTAACGTGACTAAGGAATCCCTCCCTATCCGCCTAGCTTAACAACAGTTTTCTCACCTGGAATTGAAGACTATAGAAATGCTGAGGAGTTGAAATTCACTCTCAATTCTTTACTACCCGCTCACATACACATAGAATTGAAAATAAAACACCAAGGGGAGAATTCGCTTACAAACCGGATTGCACCTTTCTAACTTCCCATCATACAGCCCTGCCACTCTTGGGGAGACATACAACAAGAAAGCAAATAGAAGACACAAAGAATTTGTAATGAACATTCCTAGCTCACCTTGCAGGGCTGGTTTATATACAAAACTCAAAAGTACAAAAGGCAAAAAAGCCTGATAAATCTTGCTAATTTTCCAACTAGATTTCCAAACTTTCCTAAACTACTAGTCCATATCCGGTTCCGTTCTAACTGCCAAATTGAAAACACATTCATGCCTATAATACAGATCCTATTATAGGACTCTTGGAACCGGGTTCCATATGCTCAAAGACTTCTGTAAGATTCTATCTCCGCTCCCCCTCAGCGCCAGGAATAGGCCCTCGTGGATTGGGTGGTGAATCCAAGTCAATTGTACCGGGCGTATTGGTTGGTGGCGTCGTCTTTCGTTGTTTCTTTGACTCGGAAGTCATATCCTTTATTTCCCCGGGAATTGTTGCATCTAAGAGTTCATCCGAAAGTAAGTGATCCGAAAGATGGATCCCCTTGGAGCAAGCTGCTCCAATCAACTTCCGGCTGCATGCCTCAATCCGCTCCGCAGCCTCTCTTGCTTCCTTCATGGTGCCCTCAATCTTGTCAGAGTAGTCGGAGAGAATCTAGAGTAACCTGGTACCGAATATCTTCTTCTCTTCATGTACCTTCTTGTCAAACAGCTTGGCCTTGGCGGCGGTAGCTCCGGTTTCTTCCCGCTTGGCTACTTTCTGAGTTTCCTCTGCCATTTCTCGGTTGGCAACTGCATCTTTCTTGAAAGCAAAAAGATCCGCTTTCAAGGTGTCCACGTCCTCCTGCAATCTTTGGATTTCATCCTCCTGTCATTGGTACTTGACCAGATCCGCGATGCATTCAGCTACCCTTCTCCGATAGTGTAGTATTTGGTGTCCCGTCCACCAGTTTTCTAATCGCGGTGAGGATCTTCTTCTTCACCTCTAAATCCGCTCTGATGTTGCAGAGGATGGTGATCAGATGCTTGAACGGATCCTTGGGATCCGATCCATCTTCTTCCAACACCGTCTTCTCAACTTCTGGTCTTGCTTCCAGTGCCAACTTGTGTTGACTGGAAGGCCTCCCCGGTCTAAGTGGTGATGGCGTCTTTTGTCGCTTGATAGGCSGAATCAATGGCTCCTCCTTGTCTTCTTCAGTATCTAGATCCAAACCATAATCAAAATGGACTTTGTTATCCATTTTTGATTCACCATATTTCAAGAAAACCTCCTAATTCTTCCACATCTTCTCCTCCATGCTCATGAGAAGTTGGCACTGTTGGTAGAGATGGAAAAGGTAGGGACTCACAGGTGTGGCCCTACTCTTTTCGACTTTGTTGATGAACTAGGAAACTAGATCAAAAACTATCCGGCCCCAGTTCACTTTCCGGTCTCCATTCAGAGCACCAAAAATCAAGTTGCTGAGGGTTATCGTAACCCTTGTTGGCTTTTCCAGATGCAGAATCGGAATAAAAAAACTCTAGAAGTTGGCGGTGCCGGTCTTTGATGCAGTCCTTGATCACGTAACTAGCCGTTCTTTGGGTTGACTACCTCCTCGAACTTACCCCGGATCCACTCATCTTTATGACCGGCCATCCCTAATACTCTCGACCGGAAACCGTAAATCCCTCTCCACAACTCCTCAGTCCACTGACTTGAAATCTCGTGGATGGTGTTGTCAAAGTCATTAAACAATTTGCCCATGAGTTCTCTCACCATCCGTTCTTCCTTGAACCCCCAAGGTTTATCTGCAAACCCTAAGCAACCCATGGATGTGAGATCATCCATGAGCTTTGTCTTTTTTGGTTTTGTTGAGGGAATGCCCAGAATCACTTTTCGGAGCTTTACCTTGACCGCCGAAGAATTAGATGGTCTTGGCCTTGTTCTACATAACTGTGGCATGGATACAGACTATTTTCACTCAAATCCGCTCCTAACTCAGCCGTTTGTCCTATTCTTCACTTTCTCTCTCCAATCTCAACCGAATAGGTGCACCTGCACTCACAACCACAAAACTCCTGCTTCTCTTGATCGCACATAGGCTTCAAACTCGGAAAACCTGTTGGGCGTAAAACAGAAATACGCTAACGCCTCCAGAAAAAGAGGGGTGAAACTAGCAATACTAGTCCTTATATAGTCTTAAGACTTGTGACTGGTCATCATGACTAATCCGGTTCAGTCCTCCAGGATCCGGTTCAACCCGTATCTGGATTGAGACTCGTTTTTGCTTACAATTAGACCTAACCGGAAATCCTCCAGTTGACCCATGATTTTGATGTCACTGTTAATTTCTATTTATCTTCTGTTCTTTAATTGAATCCAGATTCCTAATTATTAGTTTCCGTTCCATATTTTAGGTATATTACTAAAAATATAAAATTCATGTTGTTATACGTGCTCTTATAGCTTCATTCGCCAACCTTCCAAATGATCAGCCAGTGTTTTGGGCTCACTAGCAACGGACATGTCGATAGAGATAATATTTTGACATACAATGGCGTCAAACATCTCTATTGCTCCTTCTTCAAGCTACAGAAACACATGTCATTATTTGTTATTCAAGGATTTGAAATTCATATGAAGTCCAATCTTCCACAATATTWGAAATTTACGACCAAGATATGCAACACACATAAACATGGACAAAAGACAACGTCGTCAAGATAATTAACTTACCCCCTCATACCAAGAAGCCTTTGCAAGAAATAGAAGTAACTTCTCCCCGTTTGCAGGACGAGGTGGGAGTCGCCGTGCCTCACGAGATGGAGCCGACGAGTTTAGCCATCTGAACCACCTCACTTTGTAAGTTGGAAGGACGTTGGTAGTGGCAATCATTTGCAACTTCTCTAGGGTCAACTTGGGCCACTGAAAAAGGCTCCAATGGCGCTCGATCTGCGTTATCTCTCATAATGAGAAAAAAAAATCAAAAAAAGGAAAGAACCGGATGAACACTGATTTGATATGGAAGTTAAGTGTGGTGAGCAAACCTCTTTCAAGAAGTCCAGACCAGATGTGGTGAGGCAACCGCGGTAATCTTGAACAATTTCTTGTATAGTTTTTTGATGGTGTCCTTAATGGACGTCCGCATTGCTGCTGCAACACCTTCCTTTGTCTGCTTAGTCTTTGATGCATCTTCACAGTATTTTCTGACTCCATCATCCAAAGCTGCAGCAATCTCTTGATGAAAGATAAAACATAGAATATTGCTTAAAAACCACAATGGACATCGACTGAACACAACTAACCACAAGAAGTAAAAATTTAAAAGACAGAAAATAAAGGAAGGTACAATAGAATCTTACTTTAAATATAAAAGAGGTAAAAACCTCAAGAGGCATCTTGTACCATTTTTTGCATGTACTATGTTCACAAGTCTTCACATCCTCAGGACTAAGAAGCTCATTGAACTTCTCAACCTCCATCAGTCCATACTTCTACACTCTATACAACGTGTGCATGAGGTTCATTTTGATGTTTGAGTTCTCCGTCTGCCTGCCATTCAATGCCACATTCAAGTTCAATTGGATTATGTCTAAACAATGTAATAGACTAACAATTGAATCTCCAAGAAGGCTATGACGGATGTATGAAAATGAATACAAAAAATGACTCTTACTTGTTAATGTCGTGCATGTCTTGCATGGCCACACCAATGCGGTTCCTAGTGTCTAGAACAATAGAATCAACACAAATGTGGCAGTCCCTGTTGGTCGAGTGGCAATGTTGAATGTAGTTCATCCAAGCTATTTGTCTGTGATTTCCATCACATTCAAAGAATTTATAGTCCACCAACTGATGTAGTTGGGGTGTGGACTTTGAGTGCTCATTGAACTGGTTGTTTTTGGAATTCTATATAGGACCCACTACTCTTTCTCCTCATCTGTGAAAAATGCCATCTCACCGCTCTCATTAGCAATTGACACCTTCGAGCCATCCTCGTACCCATTGCTGAATTGGTTCTCCAGCAACGTCAAGTTGCATGTCAATGTTGGACAAACCATTGGCATTGGCACCAACCTGCACAAGGGAATGCGCAGTCCGGAATGGTCTGAGGTGGTCAACCTCAAACTCGAGATAATTGCAATGGTGTCAATCTTATTGGACCGCCGTATGTCATCCTCCAACGCACCATCCTAGAGTCCTGGGATGTGGTGCTCGAGCTCCTCCTCCGCATCAACATCTTCAGATATCTGTATCAATGGCTCGACCTCCTTCAAGGACAATGCGGTAGAAATTGGGAAACTTTCCATTGAATTGAACTTATCAATTGGTTGCACAACAATGGAAGCGGTACCGGTATAAAACTTAAAGTGGCATCTGAGAAAATATGCAAAGATCAAATGTGAAACAAATACAATCCATCCAGGCTTACCCTTGGCCGCTCGCCTTGAATATTGGCTACTTCATGGGGAATGGCCACATGAAAATCCATCTGCTGCTTATCATTGATTGAAAGCGTTTACTCAATGTTCTTCATTGGTAATAGGTCTTGAGAGCTCTCCACACCCTCGTCCACCTGAGCCATGGACTCCAGTCCTGAAGAGGCACAAGTAATCTGGAAAAATGAAGGCAAAGTCAAGTTACCATAATTAGCATCCATTCGATTAGCAATCCCATCGTTAAATCTCCACAAGCCCAAATTTATACTACAAATATCAATCAAAGAAAGAAGATCTATATAAACCAAAATGTATCTAAGAAAAATGCCATCTTTTGTACATCCATTTCCACTAGCATACCCCACTAAGCAGTGAGACAAAAACCAAACAAMCACATGCACATCCACCACAACCAAACCCTTTCGATCCAGTGACACCTCTTTCCCTTGCCTTCTCCGAGCAATCCCAAGCAAGAGATCCCGTACAAGCCCCAAAGAGATGCTTAAGCAAGGCAAACAATCAACCTTACCCTACCTATCCCACCCAGCTCTCTCGGCCCCGACAGGGTCCTTAGTCATGACCATGGCATGCAACTTGGAGCAGTACCACCACGTACTGAAGCTTGCGCAAGTCCAACAATCAAGAAAACAAAATGAGGAGAGCCTTATCTTACCCACCCCACCTTATTCTCTTGGCCCTGTGAGGCATCCTTGTCCTGCTGTTGCAACCTAAATTTTCGATTTTTCTAATTTAACTAGGATTTGGAACGGAAACTATCCAGTTGAAATCCGGATTTAGTTAAGGAACAGAAGAAAAATGGAATTTAGTTATGACATTGAAGTAGTGGAGCATCTGGCAGAAATCCAGTCTAAAAGTACTTAGGACCGAAATCCTACCCGACCCGTATTAGGGTTGGACAGGATAGAAAGGATTGGACCGGATTGGGTCCACAAGCTATATTAAGCCTGAAACTGCAAGCCTTCCTCCTTTTTTCCCTTGCTCTCGAGAGTGTCTGCGAAGTGTTCCGCTCTCAGCCAGCGAATGTTTTCAGGTGCTGGGTAGGGTGATTGCAAGAAACACTTGTAATATTTTGGGTCACACCTTGCGTGTGAAAATTGTTTTTGTCTCTAACTTTTGTAAAAATGCTCAAAAAGAGCAAGAAATTTGGAAGCAAGCTTTCTAAAGGTATGGAAAATAAACATGAATTTTTTCAATTTTAATAAAATTACTTAAGTGACCGAAATTGAATATTGATAATATGTCACACTTGCAGTTTGGGTGGTTTTTAGTACTATCAAGTACCTTTTTTGAAAAATTAGGTTATGAAACTTTGTGGGGTGCTTTATAATATGGAAATACAACTTTCCAGGAGAGGGATTTTTGATTTCCTATTGCAAGTGAGTTCTAGATTGGCCTAAAGTGAGCACCATTTGCAATGAATTTTTGAATAATGAAAAATGATTTTGGTGGATTTTTTTATTACTAGACATTCACATTAAGTTTTTCCAAATCGCCAATTTGTATTTTATTTTTGAAAATTTTATCCTATTTATCCTAATTAAAATATCAAAGTATGTATTTTCTTGAGATTTGGCACTTTTCAAGTTCTCCTACTTAGAGAATTTTCCTACAMTTTTCTTTCCTAGGGTATGTTCTTCTTAAAGGTATATACATTATTCATTTTTTTTTTAAATTTAAAATTAATTTTATAATTTTAAAGTATTCCCAAAAAAATCAGCCAAACGCAACAAAATCGACAAGTGTTTCTTGCAATTACTCAGCAGTGTGAGCGGAGGAATACGAGGGTGTGAGGTGGCTTGCAGGTTTCCGGTTGAGATCGAAGAGAGGTGTGAGGAACGGGACGTGCGGCTAGGTTAGGAGCGGACCTTGTGAGGTTAGCATTAGTGCCCATACCTCAGCTACGCCGACACAGACCGGGCAGTTTTACTCCGACTGATCCCGAGGTGAAGCTCCGGAAGGTAGTTCCGGTCATTCCCTCGGACGATCCGGAAAAGACTGAGCTCATGGAGGACCTCGAATCAATGGGTTGTTCGAGGTTGATTAACAAACCCTGGGGTTTTCGGGAGGAGCGGATGGTGCAGGAACTCCTCACGTGGATGGCAAACCAATACGACAACACTATCCGCGGATCGCCGGATCAGTGGACGAAAGAGCTATGGAAGAAGGTTTACGGATTCAAGGTAGGCGGATTCGGAATGGCAAACCGGAGTGACAAGTACATTAAGGGGAAGTTCTGGGGAGCGGTCAACCCGAAGGACGGATACGCGGTGGAGGACTGCTTGATGCCGCAAACACAAGTAACCATCACTCTCGGCAACTTCATTTTTGGATCTCTGAGCGGACTCCAAAAAGTGGACTCGGGCCTGATCGTTTCCGATCTGGTGGCCCAGCTTCTGAGCAGGGTTGGGAAGAGTAGGACCACACCCGTGTGTCCCTACATCTTCCACCTCTACAAGGAGAATGTGCTCCTGATTGTTTTGGAGGAGAAGACCTTCAAGACCTAGGAGATGCTCCTGAAGTATGGAGAATCGGATGAGGATGAAGACAAGAATAAGATTATCGATTCCGGTTCCGATCGGAAAGACGAAGATGAGGACAAGGATGAGAAAGACATCGGACGGAAGAGCAAGCGACAGAAGAACACGTCTCCAACTAGGAGGGGGACACCTTTGCCTTGGATGCATCCGGTTGAAGAGGAGGCTCCGCAAGAACTGCGATAGAAACCAGTCGGACCGGATCCGCGCCCGACTACTTCCGAAGATTCGGAAGCAAGTACTCCGTTCTAGGGCCTGATCGACCTGTTGACCGAAATCTGGACGGATTGGAAGGATAAGCGGAGTATCCTTTCCAGCATTGTGACGTTGGTAGGTGCAGAACCGGATAATAAGTTGCCGGGGAAAGTGGCAAAATGCATTGTAGATCGAGTAGAGAAGCTGGAATAAGAGAAGGAGATTCGACATTTGACGGAGGAGGTTGACCGTTTCAGAGTGGAACTCCTCGTGACACAAGAAGATGCAGCAGCCAAGAAGGAGGCAACTGAAGAGATCCGGGTAGTCGCCGAATGGATCACAGCGACTGTGGGCATCAAAGGAGAGATTCTTGCCCGAGCAAAATTGTATAAGGAGATGGAGGTGCAGAAATCTTCCGGGGTGAAAGCAAGCTAATAGGAGCCACTAGTGGACCTTAATGGGGTCTCTTGGAGAGTGGTTTCTTACTTAGCTGGAAGATTAATGGGAAAGTAAATGGTCTGTGTTTGGGTTAATTACCTGTTAATTACATCTGACTGGCAGTAAGTTTAGTTTAGCGCAGGAGGTGTTCAACTGTAAAATTTTGAATTCTCTCCCGCGTTGTCCTGCTCTCATCGCACAGTCTGGACTCCGGACGTTGTCTCCCTCACGTTGACGTCGTCTCCCTCTCGCTCTGGCGTCGTCTCTTACACTTTGGGCGTAGTCATGTTCTGCTCTTTCTTTGCACAATTACGAACTTGCACGCACCAATCATGGATGAGTCAGGGGGACGCAGAGAGAGTTTAGGGAAGGACAAGAAACGAGTGGGCCGAGAGAGTTTAGGCAAGGATTTTGAGCAAAAACTGAACATCAAGCCAAAGATATGCATACAGAAATGCAAAGAAGAAATTGCTTTCTACAACGCACAAACGGAGAAGTTTTTTCATGAGGAGAGGGGATTAGGTAGCGGGGGGCTGAACCCTAAGTTTGCTGCCAATATTGCCTTCATCACCGATGCGGATGTGGAAGATTTGTTTGGGAAGTGTAGTAAATTGCGCACAATGAATACCTTCTTGAACCCCAACGCAAGAAGAGATCTGTTGGACTTGTATTCCAAGATTTATGGATCCATTTCGGTTACCAATAATGAATTCTCTACCTGGCTTGTGAAAGGCTACATTGCGCATCAGAAGAAGAGGAAGGTGAATTGGGCATTGGCAGCTTCAACCACTGCTTTAGAGAAAGCCGATCGTGCGCAACGGGTACTGCTTCGTCTCTTGAATCCTGGGTCTAGTGACGATGAAACAGCTTCAGGTTTGAAGCATAGTACTTGCACATCTCAGCAAGACATGATGAGTGGTCGCAGTGTAGGAGCGATGGTGAAGACAAAGGGAATGTTGATCAGGCCAGGAAGCACTCCCTTGGGTTTAGGGTTTTCCACCCTTTGCCCTTACGGTGTATCATCAGTTGATTTAGGTTTAGTTCGGGATGTTAGTGAAATTGAGGGTGAGGTTCTTGTGATTGCCACAAGCAAAGCCAAATTTTTAGAGGCCGAGTACAAGAAAATTTCAGATAGGCTTGTTGGCTTCTGGTTCACCATGGATGATCGTCGCAGTACTGTAAAAGAAGATCAGGTGAAGGTACTACTACTCCAAGCAGATTTCGAGATAGCTTCAAAGGCGGTTCTGAAATTCAAGTTGTAGGTCAATAACTACAGTTTGTTTGCTTCAAGATTTAGGCTTGGTGTTCATTTGGATTGGGTTTCACATTCAAATTTTAGTTGCTACACATCAATCTCTTTGCACTTACTGTTTCAGTGCTTTCCTTGCCTACAGGTATTGGCATTTCTGTTGGCTCCGTTGAGCACGAAGAATTTGTAAAACAGTTAGGTGTCCTCCGGACAAATCGAATCTCAGTCGAAAGAAAGCTAGAGATTTCACGATCTGTGGCAGATTCTAGTCGTGAGAAGGCAATGAAGGGCAAGGATTTTTATCAAGACATTGAAGAGGAGCAGATGAGAGCAGAATCCGATCTGCAAATAGTGAAGCGGGAGATTGGCGACATAAAGCGACACAGTAGAGCTGTTGTCGAGCAGTGTGCTGAGATAGAAAATGGAGGCGGTGTGTCATTGTGGCCGAAGCCTGCACTCCATCCGGCAATGGGAGACGACCTACATACGATCAGTGGAAGCTTGCAATTACATCCTTGTGTGTTCTGTAATCGAGGTTATCCATATTTTGATATTGTGATTGCTTCATGCAGACACATCTGTCATGTTTTTTGTGCATTAGCACTTGCTAAAGTAGACAACAGATGCACTCGGTGTGGAGAAATTTTCCATCTGCAGTGGTGGCGGAATTTTGGCTTCCGACCTRCCTATCCAGGATTTGAAGAAGAGAGTAACAGATTGGAATTACCGGCAAAGTTGGAAGAGCTGAAGCGATCCTTCAAAGAGAATGCTAGCCGGCATGTGCTTAATTGTAAGTTTCATCCTAGTTTCTGGTGCTTCTCCTTCATTTTACTTGTRTTCATTTTGTTGGTACTGGAAATCCTCAAAAGAGCTTGGGATTAGAAGACTGTACAGCATATGCACTTGTGCATGTGCTGTACAAATATTTTTTGGGGAACGCCTGCTCCTTGGTGCTTAAGATAGGGTCATTAGTGTTGTGTGTAGAAGTGCTTATTACTTTTGGTATGACTGTGGCACTCAAATGACAAATATGGTTCTAATTGGTGGTTTGGGATTCTTAGAGCTGTGGAGGCTTCCTAACAGGGGGGACACAATGTCCTGACGGAATTCCTGAAGTCATTTGGCACTGCTTAGATCATTGCATAGCTTTATTGGTGATTAGTGCTAATTTGATAATTGCTTCATTCCTTTCGCAATACTAAGGTCATTTGGCAATACTTTATTGGTGGTTAGTGCTTAGGGTATAATTGCTTCATTCCTCTAGCACTCCTAAGGTCATTTGGCATTGCTAAATTGTTGGTTACTACTTATTTTGCAATTGCAATAGTCCTTGGGCACTGGTAAGGTCATTTGGCATTGCTTTGTTGTTGGTTATTGCTTATTCCGCAGTTGCTGTAGTCCTTTGGCATTGCTAAGGACATTGTGCGTTGCTTTTCTAATGGTTAGTGCTTATTTGACAAGCACCAGCTTCCTCATTCGGCATTGTTGTAGTCATTGGGCGGTACTTCTTAGGTTCAGTGTGCTTATGTTGTAAGATTTATTATATGCAGGGTCTCAGTYAAGTTTGAAGCATTCTGATCGAGGGTCATGTGGATCCATACAACGAAGTTGCGGTCCTATTAATAGAGAGCCAAGCGGAACTTTACCAGAAGTGTGCAGGCTGCCATCTTTTTCTAGTTACACTCCATCGGAGAAACCTGATACAGCTGAAATAGGGGTTGAGATTTCAAACATTCCAATGCAAGAGGTAGATTTTCCTGTGAAGAACCATAGGCTAAAATGCCGTTGTGGAGGACAGTGTCACTGTAACTCCAGGTATGTACATTGTTTTCAAAAAGACTTTCAATAAGAATGTCCCTGGTCTTGGCTACAGCAAATTTGAACATCAATTAAATCATTGTCGCAAATACATTGACATTGTGGGAATTTGTTGTTGGCTGCTGTTGTCAAAGAAACTGTGGTGGCGACAGAAAAAGAACAATATGGTAAGTTTGCTGTGAAGTCCATTCTATGTACAACTTCCTGAATTTAGAATTGTTGTGTGTGTTTGAAATGTAGTGCCATGGAAACCTAGGAATGAACTCATTTTCCTTGTGATGCTCTCATTGTGCAAAGAACACCACAGTAGACAGTACATCTCAGCTACCTAGCATTCCGAAGCTTAGATCTAACTTGCTAAAGAGACTTGGAGATCTGCCATTTGACCATGAAGATGGAAGGAAGAAGGTATCGGTTAATAGCTTAGGAGAGAACGACGTTCATGTAGCAGATGATTTAGGGTCAAATCTTGAATCAGATAGTGAGGAACTCTTGTGTACAGCTTTGAACCCAACCACTGAAAAGGGTAAGGGGAAAGGCAAAAATTCCAAATGAAAGGCTCGTGAACAGCCTCCATGTTCAGCTACAGGCAGAGTTGCAACTTGAGCTGATACAAAGAGAAGGTGAACTCTGTCTCTAAGAGCTTTGATTTCCCATGAATTCTGAGGAGTCTTTAATTCTAAGCAATGATTTCTGTGTCATTCGGAGCCAATGCCTTTGTGGCAGTAAAATTTGGCTTGCAACTGACTGTCTTCAGGGTTTAAGGATTTGGCTTTAATACCTTTGTGGAGTATAATTTGGCTTCCGACTGACTCTGTCTTCAGGGTTTAAGGATTTGGCTTCAATGCCTTTGTGGCAGTATAATGTGCCTTATGATTGTGTTTGTCTTCAGGGTTTAAGGATTCGGCTTCAATACCTGGGTGGTAGTGTAATTTGGCTTATGGATGGCTTTGTCTTCAGGTCATCCTTGGATTTGGTAGTGCCATGCAAGCATGCACGTATAATAGCCAAAGTAGAATACTCTTCCAATTTTGGGCGTCTTTTTTTGGTATGCACCGTGATGAGCCTGTATTCTTTTGTGGGCTTCCAACAAGTTTAGGGTACTGCTCATATATTTCCTTTAACTGAGAAGGCTACTCAGATTTGGCCCTTGTATGCTCTCCCTTTTCAATTGGATCATTCTCACCGTAACAATGTCTATGCCCTCTTCTCATACTTGCATGGATTAGCAACGGTTTGTCAATGGTTTGTCAACAGATTGTACTTGCATGGAGTAGCAAAAGAAGGTTAGAGGTTTAGGCTCTTGTTGTACACTTGGTTTCACAACAGTTTAGGCTGTACAGAGAGCTTGCAGTGGTTTCATGGAAGTCTACTACGATGTGCTTTCTGGGATTATAGCTTGTTATGTTTGGCTTCAAGTTGTTGTCCATGAATTTTGCTGTGGTCTACTCTCAATCTCCTGGGTAGTTATTGCATATTCATGTTGTGAAATGTGGGCATTTATGGATCATTGTTACCTTAGCTCATTGTTACTGTGGCACATTGTGCTGCACAAAATGCAAGTTCTACTATGATATTCAGTGCTTCTGAAGCCCACTATACGCCCTTCTTGCAAATCACAATGGAACTAGTTACAAAGCTATGTAGAAATCCTAAATAAAACTGCTAATGAAAGATTAACCGTTTATAATTATCATGGTGGAGGACTCTCCCGCTTCACTACCCTGTATTCCCACAATTGAACAATTTAGAACTACTGTGTCCCATACACAAAGCGTAAACATTACTCATCCAAAATGCAGGGCAAATTGACTGAATAGAGATCACCCCGACTGAATGTAGCAGTGCAAATTGACTGAGTAGAGATCACCTGATTCTTTGTCTACTTCAGCGGTGGTTAAATGTCCCCAAAAACCGAAGCAAGGATCGCATCCATGTGACGTTGTTGCGTGGGTGTAAGCCTAGTCACAGAATCTTGCTTGGAGTACTGCAAGACGTGCTCTAACTCACACTCCTTACGCTACTTCACGATCACTGTCTGGTACTCCAAGTGGGTGCAAAATTCCATGTGCCTGAACTGTGCATTTGCAGCCTTTGTCCAACGAAGCTTGGCACCATCTCCTCGCAAAAGAAGAGACCTCACTTCATCATCAACAAAGAAGGGAAGCTTTCCCTTACACCTCATAACCTTGTCATCAACAAGTTTCAAGTAAAAACGCAGGTCATCCTTGGATTCGAGAAGGGTACCCATCTTCAGGACATACACAAAGCGTAAACACAACCATGAAAGCCAAAAATGAAAACAAGATGTGAAGGACTTACATGGAACCATGACTTTGTATTTGGAGAGCTCGCCCTCACCCCACATAAATTTGCAGCATTGAATTGGATCAGACATCCAATTACCCTACCAATAAGAAATGAGTGAAATTAAAACACAACACATCAAAGATAAAAATGAAATTCACTTACATCAAGTATAAAATCCAAACATCCCACCTGAAATAATCTTAGATCAAAAATAAAATCCAAACATCATATATAGAATCCAAATCATGGAGTGAATCATACCCAAGATTGTCTGCATTAATTACATATAAGACAATACGGTAATAGCTGCATCCTCAATACAGCAGAACAGAAGCAAATAATGCAAATACAGTGAGTTTAGAAATATACCTGTGCTCTCCAGTGATGTCAAAATAAGTACGGTTTCCACATTGGCAGATGCTTTCATTGCCGTTGGTATTCAAAGTCCATCTTGTTGCAACACAAGAATGGATCCAACTCGCACATGTTGAGGCCGACTGTTCCATGCTCTAAAAACCTCTAGCCTCGGCATCCAAAAGCGAAGCTGTTATAGAGTCTAAGATGGACACCCTTAACTTGTAACTAGCAAAGGCCCCCTTCACAGAATGTGCTGTAGGGGGCATGGAAAAATCAGAAAGAAGCACTGCATGGCTGTGGACATAGGCAAATGGCCTATCATCTCTTAAAAGATAAGTTCTACTATGAGCTTGGTATTGCTCATACCAATAGCCTTGAATTAGCAATTTGCCAGGCACAAAAGAATTTCCAGTGTCATCTGTAAATGCAACAGAATTCACTTGCTCTCCCTTTGTCACAAGCATGACCCAAAATCGCTCATCATTCTCATTGTCGGCCCTCACTGCAATGTTGAATCCAACTTGCACACCTTCTCTTGGACTGTGTGGCCGTAGCTCACCTTCACTGACGTCCAATTCTCCCTCCAACAGTACACGCAAACTCCATGTGGACTTTGGACATATTCTTCTTAGGGTCCAATTACGCACATGAGATTGCTGGTAACAATCTAAATCTAAATTTGGATCAAGACAGGCCACACAGAAATAGGTTAGTTGTCGGAATTGTATCAAAGTTGGATCCTTCCAAGATAAGGAGCGGCACTGGTGCATCCCTCTATTGCCAGGAATGGTTTTGGCCTCCAATCTGTCCACCCTCCTTATGTCACCTTCCTTGATCTCCCAGAAGAACTTTGTAATCCTCCTACGTTCACCCAAACGCCCTGCATAGTATTTATTGCTCTCCTCTTGCAAAAAGCGAACAACTTGACTTGCACTTTGGAGCTGCCGAGCATTAGGTTTGATCTGCTCTTTATATAATTCCCGTTTAAGAAGTGCTCCTACCCCATCTACCTCTCCTTTACCGTGTCCAAAAGCAAAGTAGTTCCAGCACATTTGGCAACCCTTTGGCAATTTGGCACTCACAGTCAAACTAGGGAATCTACTGATAAAATACCAAGCCCTAGCTGACTTAAACTGGCCACTACATCCATCACTCCACACAATATGATTAGCCGGTTCAAATCCCTCTGATTTGAGGTAACCCTAATGAAACATGAACGCATGCTGGACAAACAAAGAATTGTGTTGTTTGTCATCAAAAATGTAATAGTGAACTTCTTTTAGCAAATAAGGCTCAACACCACAGAGAGTCCAAATAAGGTTCAGTTG
The DNA here is from genome assembly GCA_006891605.1 of Pleurozium schreberi. Classification (NCBI taxonomy): domain Eukaryota; kingdom Viridiplantae; phylum Streptophyta; class Bryopsida; order Hypnales; family Hylocomiaceae; genus Pleurozium; species Pleurozium schreberi. The sequence goes on along the minus strand of VACF01000525.1, from coordinate 164,590 downwards.
AAATGTTATGTGAACCCAAATTGAGACTTGCTGACTCCGCCAATGCATGGATTGGATTTCATTCTGAATTTTCATGGAATAGTTCTTGGAGAAATCCACACAAGATATAATAGTACCAGGGGGGAAAGAATTGAACAATTCTTTGAATTGCAAGWCCTGCCATGAGGCAATAAAATTGTGGACAATGAACTCTGGCAATTTCAATTTCAAGTAATCAATGAAATCAGAAGGCTTAGTCTCACATTAAATGATTTTGATGGCCTTCTTTGGCTTCCCATCCTGCCCAATACCAATATTTTCGTAGCCTGTACGTTTCCACTTGACCAACTTGTTAGAACTGACTTTGTAGGGGCAAATTCGGAGGTTCTGAACTCCACAATTCAAACAATTTCCCAGAAGACAGTCACGCTTGTACCACATGTAAAATTCACCTTTTTGGCAAAGAATTGAACTCCACAAATGAGTGAGCCGTTCATAGCCTTCATTTTGAGCATCGCATCCAGACATAATGTTTTCAAAATCCTCAAAAGCAACACAAACAATGCAATTACATGTACAATCCTTGTGCACACCCTGCAAATCACGCCGCATAGCATTCAAGGCATCTCGGAGATCTAAAAAGTCCTGATGGTACCTGCAGTAGCATGTATTCCATGCTGCCAACCTCCTTACCCACCACAGCTTCAATCCCTCAAACGTCCTCAAACCGCAGGACGCATCGGGATGTTTTTTTTTGAATTCGGTAAAGAACTCCAATTGCCACCAAAGCATTTGTTAGACCTCAATTGCTCAACAAAAACCACTAAGGACCACAAAGCATGTGTTAGACCTCAATTGCTCAACAAAAACCACTAAGGACCACAAAGCATGTGTTAGACCTCAATTGCTCAACAAAAACCACTAAGGACCACTAAGGACTGTGCAAATAGTACTATGTTGCTTACCGTAAACAACAATCAAGGACCACAAAGGACTCTACAACAAGGCTACAGTGCTTTAAAAAAGGACAATTCAAGACCCCGAAGGACAAAAGCAATAGACAGTCATTACCTCCTTAGATTCAGCATCCCAAAGAACCTCAAAGGACCAAGGAAGTACTCAGTGCTAACCTGCTACGGCAAAGGACTACAAAGGACCCAAAAACTATATTGTGCTTAGGTTCTATGAACAACAGACCAAAGCAGTTTAAGGTAGTCCTTGCTTAGCACCATAGAAGTGGCCTTTGCTTAACTTCTTACAATAAAGGACAATAAGCTTATAAGATCTCCAAAGAAACACTTGTACACTAAAGTCTGGTTTGGGTACTTGTTCAGCTCCTTCTAAGCAAGTTTCCACACATATCAAGGTCTGGACTCAGGAGGCAGTGAAGGCCACTTTCCACCCGTTTTGAAGGACTAAAAAACGACTTCCGCAACTTACATTGGGTCCAAAACGACCAATATTGACAAAAATATCACAAGCACAGGAATTTGCCCAATACAGATTTCATAACTACCAGAATCCAACAAACACAGTCTACTATCAAATACACGATGGAAGTGCAGGTATAGAGGTGAAAATGCAAACGTACTTGGGATGTCTGTAGGTAATGAGTAGCATGCTCGATGTATTGCTTTGGACCAATCCACTTTCTTATGATGTCCTTCCGATTGGSAGAAACAGTGGTCTCTTCTTCCCACCACCGGATAATACTTTTTTTCACCGCATCTGGGATAGCATCTCCGCGGATTCTTCTTTCTCCTTGCAGCCAGAATGCATCTTGTTATGTGTCCAAAAGAGCTCTCCGAGAAAGAGCCTTCTTAATATTCCTCCGATCGACTCCAAGCAACCCTGCCACACCCCTTCCACTACCAATTCCTGGTCCAACMRCAAATGTAGTCACAATATTCTTTGCAAATAAAGTTTTGCCTTTACGAAGTCCCACTAGGTGAGTCTVCATTYCAATTTTGAGGCTACCAAGAACCTCATCTCTCAATTTCACTGCTGCTGGATCCTTCAAAAAAGGAGGCACCATGTCTTTGAGAATCAGTTGACCTAAAAGCTTCATGACCGTGAGGTGCTGAACCTCCCTGTCTGATTCTTCATCTTCTTTGCGGCAAACAAGCTAATCTCTTGAGCGAGAGTGGCACTAGTCCTATGAGCTTGTTTCTGACCATTGATTATGAACTTGGAGTCAACATTTGTACTTCTCACTGCCTGCAATTCCGCTATACTCTGTAATTCAACTTTGCGAGCACGGCATTTGCGGGTCCTCTCTCGAGCATTAGATTTACGCTTTTCAACAGCACAAGCACTGTAATCGCTGCCTGGTTCTGGGAAGGTGGACGAGATTGGAGAATTTGTCACTAAATCATTGGAATCACCAATCGACCCTGCCATTATGATCTCTCCTGGTCGGCTATATCTCTATACAGCAATGATTTTGCTAACCCTCAACCACTATGGAAGAATTGAAGTAAGCCCTTAGCGATCAAAGGCACCTAAGCTTGCAAATCGACTTCAAGATCTCGCCCCACCCCCAAAACCAAAACGCAATAGAAAACAACAATTGCTCGTAAACTACCTTGAAAGCTTTGCATTTAGGTCATGTTGGTCAAGTTAATCTTTGTACACATTAAACATCACAAGCCTAATCCATATGAAAGGTATACACATAACCCCAATCAAACGCAATTAACCTTGCAAAAGGACTGGCGCACCCTAATCCCCAAAACAAACGGATTGCACAAAATTTTTGAATTGCTCTCCTTCAAGTTCTACGCTTTTCATTCAACTGAGAATCTAAGGTTTGGGACCTTGATCCTAAACCAGGAGGGAAACAAACAGTAGTCTGCCGCCAACGACACTTACGAATCCTAAGATCGGAAGGACACGGAAGCACAATCGGTTCCCACAATACTTAATCTATAACCCTATCATGCATCTTAAGCAAACGAGTGGCCTTCCGAATGGAGTTGGAATTACCGCTGAAGTCGCTCTCCAACCCCTCCAAAGAACTGTCTCGTGGGCTCTGCGGTGGTGTCCAAAACACATCCTCAAAATCTGGTTCCTCAAGATTACCAATTCGCTTCAAAGTATTCCAAATTGTTGTACTCACTYGCTGCCAYGCCAAACCAGGAYGCCTAGAATTGGAGCCACCATATACAACAGACGCAGCACTTGTTTTCATGATCACATAAGTTGTACATCTCAGCAATGCACGAGCTCTAAAACTTGAWGAAAGAGTGAACCCTAAACCCTGGATGCTTGAATCCAACAACGACGTTCAACTTGCTGAAAGATGCAACGTCCGCAAAGCCGAAAGAGGCAACATTCGACAGGGCGGCAAGCGGCAACGATCACCAAGATGTACGCGGGAAGAATTTTGAAACCCTAAGCTAAACGGCAACATTCAAAATCCAACCCTAATGGCTAGACGAATGCTTCCACGATTTGACAGCTTTGGAAGTAATGACCAAATCTGAATCAGAAGCAAGGATCCTCCAAACTAACTGTCCAGCAAGGGTGCTGATGTAAAACTGCAGCATCTATTAAACCATTGTAGCATTCATTCCTTGACATTCATCCAAGTATTGTAGCAACTAAGGACCAAAAGGAGGCGTTACACATGGTCTTTTGCCCTTATTCCATTGATAAAAATTGTAGAACACCAACAAGTTTTTACACAAGGTACATGTACAGTGTTTAAATGTAATATTGCAAAAAAATTTAGAGAAATCAAAATTGTGCAACTTCCAATTGCAAATATGTACATAAAAAAAGAGGTGTTACATCCAACTTGGCTCCTATTAGCTTGCTTTCACCCTCCGGTTCCCACATTGTGAGGATCCTTTTGGATTACTCGGAGATAATTGAAGAGACTATGCGGGACTCCAGGGTGTTGGTCAAGCTGATTGAGGAGTGCAGCAAGAAGTTAATCCGAGTTGGCTGCTCGATCGGATTCCATCTCTCGGACATATCCGTTTCGAGTGACTTCCAGGATGTGCCGATGTCCTTGGACAGAACATTCTCAACTCCGGAGTCCAAGAAGTAGCCAAGGGGATAAGTCTAGAAGCTGGGGCAGAACATATCAACTTGAGTTCGCCTCCAACTCTGCATGGACCGGATATGGACGCTCAGAGGTCTCGTATTCAGAGCTTGGCTGACGCCTTTCTAGTTCTGCAACAGGAAGTAGAGGATCCCACAATTTGCTCAGTAGTAAGGATGTTTGAGTTTGATTTTTATGTTAGGCAGGTAGGAACGGAACCGGATCCGTCCAAGTAGTTAGGAAGTCAGGCTGATAGTTAGGCGGATTTTCCGGGCCTTGCTGCCCTTTTTGTGATTTTGCATGTGATGTTTATGTCAGCCCCACGAGGTGGGCTGGGAGTCTTTTTCTTGTAATCTTGTTTGTGTTGTCTATTTGCTTTCTCTTTGTATGTCTTCCCAAGCTTGGCAGGGTTGTACTTGGAGGAGTTAGGAGGGCGCAATCCGGTTTTGCAAAAGATTTCTCCCCTTGGTGATTGTATTTTCAGTTTTATGTGCATGTGAGTGGGTAAGTAAGAGTTGGGAGTGGATTCTGGATTCCTCAGCATTCTACAGTCTTCAATTCCAGGTGGAAAAACCATTGATTAGGCTAGGCGGGTAGGGAGGGATTCCTTAGTCGCGCTAGAACTCCTGGGTGGGAAATCCGGTTGAGTGTCCAATCTCCTGAGGGGTCTTATTATCCAGAGTGGGTAAACGGGAGAAGGCTGTGTGGGTGTTGGAACGAATTGGTTCACTTGGAGCCACCTCAACTTTGCACAGATTGGAGAGAAAACCAAGGTCATTGTAATATGAGTGGATCCTACGGGGGGTCTCTGAGTGACCTGCAGTCCGGATTAGCGTCTGGGATGTTGTGAGGGATCAAACTGGATCCGGTTTAGAGTAGAAAGTTAGAAGATTAGATAGTGGATCTTCAGCTACTATAATTCACGGAAGAAGTGGCGAGCCTACCACTCTCAAAATAAGATGGTGATCCCTCTAATGGTTAAATAAAGGTAAAGTCAAACTGGATTGGTTCAGGGTGTAATCCAGGACCGGAAGTTGTAGGGTCTTGGGGTGGTGGTTGTTTTGTGGATTTGAAAGTCTGTAGGATCGGAAGGAAGTAATTTGGTTTAGGGTTTTCTGGGTGTTTTGGTGTTTTGAGTTTCCGATTGGAGACCGGAAATGTGAGAAAGTGTGCTTAAGTGTATAAATCATCTAACTACTACACAGGATCTCTTGGGTTCGATCTTTAGAGTCACTTTGTTATGCTCTAGGGTTGTTTTTGTGAGTATAATAGGGTATTTACCTGCCCTATGCTGTAACACCTGTCCATCGCTTGCGACTCGAAGGAGGACCACTAGGTACCAAAGCTTACGCACCACAAACAAATAATCAACAACTTGTAGAGGGCTTTAATCTAAACCGTGCCCAACCCTCTCGGTGTTGAGTTGAGGTGCTGAACCGCCCACCCTGAGCAATCCCTGAGCAAGACACTTGCGCACCAAAGCTTGAGCAAGTTCATCAAACAACAAAACAAAATGCAGAGAGCCTTACCCTATCCAACCCACCCAACCTTCTTGGCCCCAAGTGGCATGCTGATCCGCCAACCTTGAGCGATCCTCGAATAAGCTTTGTGCAATGTTTTTTTTGCAACTCACAGATCAGTTTTATAAAACACAAAGAGTCTAACCCACTCACCCCACTAGATATTCTCTACCCTAAGATGGCATTCCACCTCACCTACCCTCAACAATCTCCAAATACATCACTGAGGAATCCCTCTTAGAGCGCAGCTCGAGCAACTTAGAGGAATAATACACAAAAGTAGAGTGCATAACCTAACCCGCTCACTGGGCATCGTGAGCACAAATTGTAATATAGACAATCAACTCATCATCTTTTTCACTATACTTGGTGACCCAAAGAGAAGATAATACAATCACATGCTCCCAGCTGAAAACAATATGGCAAAATCCCCATCACACTTAGTCACCTTCTCGGCAATGCGAGCACTATCGCCCCCATGAATGCTAAGCAATTCCTTGTGGCTTCAACTTTCTTTGAGCTTGGATAGCCAATTAGTGACAAAATGCATTATCTACATTACGGAGATGAAGCACAGACTTAAACTGTCTTGGTTACTTGAATTTGTGGCCACCCTCATTTGGACATCACCTCTTATGTCTCCAAGTTGTACGCGGCGCGATCTTAATTGACGATCCATTTTCCAGCTCCTCAATATGTAAAATGTGGTGATCACCAATTGTAATAGGCAAGGGCACAGCATTCACTTCCTACAACAAACATCAAAGTCTACATCAACCTTCCAAGGAGGAAGTGTGCATTGAATGTGTCTTTGGCTACTAGCCGCTGTCAACCTCTACGACTATCTTGTCCTGTGTTTTTCTTTCCATTAGAGTTTTGACTTTGGCGACGCTCTTCCTAAATCCTCAAATGTCAATGTCTTATTCTGTCTGTGGTATGAGCATTCAAGTATTGGGGCACCTGTCCGGTTTGGCATGACGTAAACATTTGGGTCGACTTTGGCCTCATGTTTGGTTTACCCTAAACCCTAAACCTTGGCAATGAAGTGGAAGGGACGAGACGAGGCTCAGGTGGGCAACAAGAATGAATTTTGCAATCAGAGGCAATGGATGCTCTAGCAGACTCTTACATATTTGATTCTATGCATTATTCAATTTTGGATTGAGCTAAGTGTTATTCCTCCAAAAAGGTCTTCACTCAAGTAGTTACGGCAGATGGCAAAAGTAATGTACAATGTCTACTTGTTTTGAAATTAAACTTTTATCTGCGTCTTTACCAAAAGTATTTGGAAGGGACCGATGTCCAATACATCATTTAATTTAAAATGTATTTAATACTGATTGTTACAATCCCAGGATTTTGTTGTTTTCTATTGAAAATCACTAGCTGGGATTTGGTTTTACACGTAAGTTTATTACTGTACATTACTAATTCAGCCATAAATAAAATAACCTTGCTACAATAGAACCTCTCTTATTAGACCCATTTTATCCAACAAAACCTCTGAAAGCCATTATATCGGATTAGGGTTGGACAAGGCCACTGTGCAGAAGTTCCAGTTGAATTTAACCTCTCCTAGCTAATAATTCTCTCTAAGCCAATATGTCTAACAAGTCTAGGACTGACTAAGTTAGGCATTTTTTACTGGAACTTCTAGCTACTAAGACAAACGTCAAAGAATCTTTCATTCATGGCACTAAASTACGTGCAATAACTAATATAGAAGGATGTAGTAATGTTCTAGATGTGACGGTTGATTTCCCTAGTACTTACAACCTTGCCTGCATTATATGCATCCTATATTTACTACATGTACACCGTCATTTTTGCTTTTAACAACAAAAGCACAATAGCACCATGTATTTGAATATTGTCCATCAAATATTATTAGTGCTCGTTAGTCCAAGGTCAAGTGTCTATCATTGCCGTCATGCTTGCGCACTCCTTTGTAGACCGAGTATGGGGACCATGATGTTTTTTTTTTTTTTCAATCATATTAACAAATGCCAGTGTTTTTGCTTTCTCATTGTCCGCTTCATACTTAGTATTACAATCCTGCACATCAATATTGGCTACTTCTAGCAGAATTTACTTGAGTGCTCCACTAGCCAAGACCCACCTTTACTTTGTACAAATGAAACTTGCGTCTATATCATTTTGTATAAATTGCAATGGCGGACTTTTGCAACTTGGTTGTGATGTGTGCAAATTGTGAAGGAGTACCACTGATTTTTCCGATGGGCGAAGATGGACTAGCGCATGTTTCAGCGATGAGATTAAATCTTCGGTTTCATTTTGTAGTGGACTTGATCCATGTGGATGAAGAGATTTTTGAGTCCGAGTCCGGAGTCCTCACTCACACCATTGAGCAATTACCCATTTCGATCGGGGAGAACAAGTTTTGGCTCTTAAAACCTAGAATGTTTAGGACATACAGAGAACCTTGTTCTACTAAGTTGGATTCCGCAGAAGCACTCACTTTTAATTGTTCCTTATCATTATCTTTAAGAATCCTTCTTTTCAAGCGTGTCAAGGTTGAACACTCTCTGAACAACGTATTAACAATCTTGAGCTTTGATTCAGATGTCAATTTACTTGAACTGGTGCTACAGACGAAATCTCCTTTTTCAGTGACTATTTTGCCTTCCCTACGTACCGTCCCAACAGAAGTGAAGGAAATGCCATGTCATGTAAATRGATCAGTAGGTTCCGTGATTAAGTGCTTGAGAGGATTAGGTGCCTTGAAGGGATAAATGAATATCTTGTCTAAAATAGATTATGATAGTATTGAAATTCATAGAGTGACGGTGCTGCCTTCTACTTTCAATGGCGATGTCATATTCGAGTTGCCGCTTGCAAGCACTTATAACACTCCATCTCAAGCTAAACAAATGTCGGGGATAATATCATATTCATTAATTTGGGAGTATTCCAGTGAAATGGGAGTTCCTACTAACTCAAAGAACTATAATTACAACAAGAAGAACTCCAAACTCTGTCACATTACATATATCACAAAAAGAAACAGTTTTGCGATGTTCAGAGAATTAAACATGGAGAAGTAAAGAACTCCAAACTCATATGCATTGAATTCAAAGAATTTGAGCACTTTATAAAAAATGATTACCAACTATACAGGCCCTATATATATATGCTAATTATGGGATATGTAAATCAAGAATTGTGTTCAACATAAAATGTCTGACAAAACATCTAGATGTCTAAAACAACATCCAAATGTCTAAACTACGTCATTAAGTCAAGATGTACAATGGTCAAGTTTCCATGTTTTAGTTATCCCATATTAGTTGTCTCACCATAGGCAAAAAATGGATATAAATACCACCTCTCTAATCTTCATTGTCGGAGTACGTATTCCCCGAATGGAAGAAATTAGAATAGATTAGTGTCTAGATAGGCCTAGATTTTTCAAATTTTTATAATAACACTCGGAAGTAGAAGCAGAAACGTTTACATAGGAATTTAGTTACTTTCCGGCACTAGTTAGGAGATTACGGAAATTACGTAACACGGATCTAGACTGGATCCGAAAATCTGGACAAAACCGGATTACAAAGACCTACAACGTATAGGCTTGACCTACGGATCTAGGTCACCGTTACAGGTAAACGGCTCATTTTGGTACGTTGACGAAGTTGTTCACCATTTCTTTCATTTCTCTTTCTCTCCACGGAATTTTCCTGCATGCGTATAGTTGAGAGAAAGAGTGGTGAGTTAGCGATCGCTACAATAGAGTTGGTGAATCCGCACGGATCTGATTGATACTGTTAGGATTTGCATGGCGGAAGGGAGCAATCGGAGGAATAAGTTTACGGCCCGAATGGTTTTTCCAACCTRTCCGGAAGATGAGCACATCCGGAAGTAGTTGGAGGAAGACCTGGCAGAGATGGGGTATTATGGGTTGATCCAAAGGCCATGGAGTCTGAAGAACAAAGAGATGATTCAGGAGCTTCTTTTCCGGAGCTCCAAATTAGTATGAAAGAACTGTCAGAGCTAGGCGGGAGACATGGACAAAGAAGGCATAGGCGGATGTCTTTAGATTTTTGAAATTTGGAGCCAAACGTGCCTCCCAGGCGGATAAATTTTCAGCAGGAAAATTTGTGAATCTGACCCATGCCAAGGAAGGGTTCTCCATTGCAAACTATGCAATCAAGAGGCACAGGAGGATGCTAGAATTTTTAATTCCGATCCTGTATCCGGATAAGCCAATCCGGGTTACAATTACGATGGCAAATACTATTTTTGGTAAGATGGAGGGAAGGATGGTGCACGAGGGGAAGGTGATTTTGAATGTAGTAAGCAAGCTGGCAGATCATGCGGGGAAGGCCAAGCAAAGCCCCATCAATGCTTACCTTTTCCACATGTATCACCATCATGAAGTTTTGAAGCCAAGAGAGATAGTGAAGTATAATATCGGATGCGCCATCCTGAGATACGGGCTTCAAAGTGAGGTGAAGAAGGAGCAGCATTGATCGGACGAAGAGGAGATTGAGCAAGTAGAATCTCTGACGGATGAGAGGGAGAAGAAGAAACGGAAGTCCACCAATCCGGCTTCCCGGAAGCAGATATCGGAAAGCAATCTAGAAGAGCTTTCGGAAAGACCTTCGCCTGCGACCCGTCTGGAAAAATTCTATGAATCCGGAATCTAGTGGGTGGAGTACGCTAAGGCGCACATTAGCACCTACGCCGACATATTGCTCGAGTCTACCGAGGAGTTAGGCTGTGAATTGGAGGACGTTATAAGAGCCATCCGGAAGAGGCCAAGTCCAGAAACTTTACGGGGAAAGGAGGAGGGGATCTAGCGCATCCGGAAGGAAAGAGAGGACCTTAACAACCTGGTGAACTGGTTGGAAGGAGAGTTGGCGGCATCCAAGAAGAGAGAAAAAGAGGCCCTACACCTAGTAAAGGGGTTGTCCAGACTAGTGGCGGAACCAGCGGAAACCATCAATAGGGCCACTCTCTTCAGTTCCCGGATAGCCAAAGAGGCCCCAGTGACCGGATCCAAGGTGGTGACCATCCTGGGCGATTTCTCTTCCTGGATGAAAAYCACCTTGACAGAGATGCGACAACTGTTGAATTGGATTGATCCAAATCGGCCAATGGACTTCTCCGACTTTCCAGAGGTGCTTGATGTCCACACAACCCCCGGAACGGAAACCTTGGGGAAGCAAACTCCACAGAAACAGGCACAAAGCAAGAAGCCAGAAGGAGTTTGGGACCTTTTGACTCATGTAGTGGAGACGGCAAGGGGGACAATACCAAGCTAGAAAACCACCAGGGTGAACGTTGAATCGGAAAGAAAGCAAAAGGGGAAGACCCTTTCGGCTTCATTTGAAGTACTCTTCCACCAAAGCCGCCGGCTACCATTACAACTCTGGATGGCGGGTTCAAGAAACCAACCTGAATTACCAAGTCCAACCTCCTAAAGCAATTGGAAACTGTGAATCTGGCTAAGGACCATTTGGAGCAGTTCCACTACATGCAGGAGGATTTGTCGGTACGGGAGGGTTCAAAGCTGCCGATGCGGATTTCAGTTTCCGATGAGGAAGAGGAGGAAGAAGAAACCCGAATCATTGAGAAGTCAGAGGAGGACAAATTTGAAGATGAAGAGGATTGGGATGACGATTCCCCTCCACTTGTAAACCGGAAAATTTTGAGTTAAGCAGTAACAAGGAAAACTCCGAGTTCAACCCCAAAAACGACTTCGATGAAGGTACCAATCAAGGCGCTAGTTGCCTTTATTGGTAATACTTCCAAGAAGTCAAAGAAGGGACAGTAGTTAGATTTTTGTATTTTCCAATTAGTTTGGATTTGATTTTAAGATCCGGAACAAGTTTCCAAGCTTGGGCCCGGATCCAGATTCTTATCTTTAGGGTTGTTAGCTTGATCTTTTGGATATCCCACAGGGTCATCTGATTGGCTGCCTGGGTTTCCAAGTGGCTGCTTTTTGGTTTTGGTTTTTAGCTTTAAGAGACGAGCAAGTAGTTGCCCTCCCATTCCATCCTAGCATTTTGAATTATCTATTGTGTACTTCCATCTTTTAATCCGAAACCATCAATGGATATGCTGGTTTTGACTTCAATTGTAATAGTTGTGGACTTGTATATTTGCTTGAGTATGGACGGATGAGAGGGAAGTGAAAATAGGGGAAATCCGGAATTGGAAAGAAACATGATCAGGTTGTGTGTGAACGTTTGTACTAAGGTGTTAAGATTGTGAGAGAGGTCTTGCGCGTGGTGCCTTTAAACTACTGGAATGATAATTCAGTGAAGGAAGTGGTGCGGATGCAGTTCTGGAATTCAATTGATTCCACGTGGAGATAAGCGCTCACCAGCGGAATTTCCACACATTGGAAGGTTTGCCAACCCTCTGGACCAGTCTACCTTCTAGAGAGCAATCCTAAGTCGGATTCAAGATATCTCTTGATATGTTTCTATAGTGAAGAAAGCTAGAAACGGCTCTAAGTGACCTGCCTTCCAGATAGTTGTGAGAGTGTTTCTGGATTGATTTATTGCATCATATTATTTTGTGGATGGTTGTGTTTTAGAAAAGAGAGAGTGTAAGAAAACCAAGTGGTGAGTCCCTACCCCTTTATACAATCAAAAGAAGAACCTCTGATGGTAAATCGAAGGCATTGAAAACCCATGAGTAAGGAAAGAAGTAACCAAAAATTGGAAGAGGATGCATATGGAATCCAATCTGGATAAACATAAAATCCGGAAAAAAGTAGAAAGTAGAAAGAAAAGAGGAAAGAGAGTTAACCCAAAAAATTCAAGCTTACAACAGCATACTAGAATCTCCTGGGACGATATTTCGTGTCATCTTACAACATTTGGTGTTGTGAGGACTTACGCCTAGATTGCGCGTATAACATTCATTCTCAATAATTTTTAATGAATTAATCCCTTCATTTTTCCATCAAAAATTATCTTGATGGTGGATGGTAAGTTCTCTTTAATTCTTACTGAATTCAACAGTTTTATTTGTTTAGTTTATTTTGTTTTGTATTGTTTCTTGAATAACTCTTTTTTACTGACTTTGTTTTGTAGTTACAATTGATGTCTTAAAAAAACATCTAGATGTCAAGGTTGACGTGTCAAAAAGCGATATAAAATTATCAAACGGCATAAAAATGCATTGACTAGCTGTGCCATGTCACCTTTGATGGTTGCAAAGTCAATTTTCCAGCCACTATGTCAGATACCATGTCAAGTGCCACAGCAACAACAAATTGGATGAAATTTATTCCAACGTGGCTCTTCCCGCCAAATTGCCCACCACATGGCACGTCCTAAGCACATTGGAAGATCACGCTCTAAGAAATGTTACAAAAAAACAAGCTGAAATCAAGCGCATTYTYTGARATTTCAGCACGTGTTTTGCCCATTATTTATAACAAATTTTAGGTAACGTCAATGTTGATCTTGCTCYTGTCAGTGAAGACATTTTRGTACGTTTTCTCAYGCATTTTAGAAAATGYGGGTTACTTGTAGTGTAATTTCCATRATGAAGGGCTCAAATTGGGCACTTGCTTTGTCACTTATTGCATCTAGGAAAAAAATAACCAAACAACACAGCCTTGCCAATGCTTGGGCCTTCTYYYGAAGGTGTAAGATAAGGCTTTTTGCAAACAAAGGCTTCGAACTCAAGAAAGAAAATGCAATCACCAAAATGCTAGGRYAAAGTGAGGCCTGTACATCCAAGACTTGCTTGAGTGCAACCAATTAAAGATAGTTTGTCTTYGCACCATTTCACAAGGTWAAGTGGCTATAGTAGTAGAATTTATCATTTCAAACAAGAAAGGCTAGAAGRTTTTCCTTGAAGCAAATTGAAYAGAATGAATGAAAGCCATTTTTGGCAAATAYGTGCTGGTTTATAGGGTACGTATTTCTCATCTAATTGAAGTTCTTGTAATTCTTTTGTACTTTGATGTATGGCATGAAGTCTTTGATGGCATAAGCAAAGATTTTTACATTTGACAATGGCATTTTCTTTGTACACATTGAAAAATTGGATGTGAGCCCCTATTTTGTCACTAGGGACTCATCAGGTTTTTATTTTTATTTTTGTTAAATTAAGTATAGAAAAAACTACAAAAAGCCAAAAAAAATGTGTACAACTAAAATAAGTATGTGMCATACCGAYATAGTATTTGGTTGTATTTTGAGCGTTATTACCTAAGTGGTTTCAAATTTTGCTTGTGAATAGGTTGGGAACCACTGAATCMCAAAATATCTATGTTTAGTAGAATTACCCAAAATAGCTCCACATACCATAAATGCTACAAATCTTGGTTAAATTGGTCCTAGAGAAATTGTGAAAATCCTTGAGACAAATCCTTAGATATGTATCAAGTTCCCATTAAATTTACACTTTTTATAAAAACCTCAATGATTAGCYTGYAAGTGGAAAAAACTTGCRACAAACCAAAGAAGGGTATCTACAGCAAAAAGAGGGTGGTCTTGAGTTGAAATCACACTAGAAACCCAATGGTAAAATYGCTTTGCCAAGATTCTTCTCCATGTGAGGAATATCACAAAGCTCAACAATTAAAGGAGGTAGTGGAATTCTACTTTCTTTCTACAATCAYGTAGAATCCRGAGATTGAATTATASATCTTTTGARGGATTGCATGGGAGGCTTCACAAAAAGTTTTGGAATTTTTGATACTCAAAAGATGCTTTTGCGAATAGTTAACCACCATAATTCCAATGTGAAATTCTTGGATATTATTAATATTGCAATAAGATTTCACTGAAAACTAGTTTAGCGCTAATAAAATGCTCCAACAAGTTTCAAGACATTCCAGTAGCTAGAAGTGCCTAAATTGATGGGATCCTCTAAGTACCAACAAAATTAAAAATCACAATGCAGTTTGATCGGCGTTTCACGAGCATACAAAATCAAAATGAGATCAAAGATTAGTCTTTTTCTTCTCCTTAGTACCTACCAAAGAGCCTAGGTAAGTTACTTTTATTTGAATAGTCAAACTCCAAAATTTGGATATTTACTCCTTTGAGGTATCAAATTGATGCTAGGTTTTGATGAATTTTGGCATAAGATAATGAGATGAGGAAGTGTACRTRTKAAAAAATGGCCTTATGAAGCCAATAGCGTAATCCGTYTGTGATTTGGAGCTAGTCTCTTAAAGTTAGWGTTTTGGTTCAGTGTAGAAAATCAAAATGGTAATTTAGGATTAAAATCTTAAATATTGACGTTTCCACTTAGAAATGAGAGGAGTGGGGTGACCTTGAAAATGTGTATAAAATCACCCYATATCCTCTCAAATCATCTTTTTTCAAGCCAAGTGTTGGCTTTGTACAYGTTRGTCCATATAGTTGAACATTGTGATCATTTTTGAGCCAAAAATGTAATTGTGGTTGTKTTGGAGCATTTTAAGCTCRTTTTGTTACAATTTTGCAAGCTTTGAAGGACTAAGAGTTCCCTCCAAACCTTATTAAGTCCATTTTGTGTGTACTTTGGGGAAGTTTGATTATTTGTTTTTTTTGTACAAGCTTTTGAGTTTGGCTTGTTTTTGAGTGTTTTTGTTCATTGTTGTACTAATCTTATAGTGCAAACCCCTTTTTGTATCTTGAGGATGCCGCTTAGTAGGGCCTCTAAAAATTAATTTGATGTCATTTGGTTGTATTAACAAGTTTGTACTAATTTATATGGTGTTGTACTAACCTTTGTTTTGTACTAACACAAGTAGTGATATTTTGTGTTAATTTATATTTGTGTATGTAGTGCTAACCAATATTTTTCTTGTCTCATATGGAACGGCAAAGCTTTGACTTAGAAAGTTTTGCAAGCAATCCCGGATWTTGATCTAGAGATTAAATTTTTAGCCCTTTGAGTTCTGGCATTTTTAGTATAGCTCCCAAAAATATTAGTGAGAAGTATTCCATTAGAAAAAAGATATAGATAAAATTAGTCCCACCCTATCAAGTCTTTTGCCTTTACCATTTTTATTTCCCAAAGTACTTTTAAAGCCATAGAAATCCCATAAAAAGACTGTGAAGAACAAGTTGAGTTAGAATTAAGAAAAATAATGACCAAGGATTAGAGTTTGAAAAAGTCTAGGCAGCAATTACGAGGGCTATAGACTGACAAGAGGGTTTTGGCCAACCGGTGGCTGCCACCTCCCCCGGCCAACTTGCCTCACCACCTCACCCTAGTGGCCTGTGTGCGGCCAGTGTTTGACTGATATGTGGCAGGCTAGAGAGAGGGTGCCTCGAGGAAGAGAGCTGAAGCTACCGAGAAGTGCATTGAGGCGGCTAGTACRAGCTTCAACAAGGACTAAGGTAGGCAAACCCAACACCAAGCGTTGATCTAATATAACCCAAATGTAGGACTCTAGTTGATTTTAGAAAGATAATCTATGACATAAGTACATGCCTTAACTTTATGACAAGTGAAGTTAAGGCATGTATCACTGTCATAGATTCTCACTCAAGAATCAATGAYAGACCTACATTTGGGTGGTATTGGGTCAATGGTTGGTATTGGGTTCRGCTACCTTAAGGCTCCAAATTAAATAGACTGTGGCTCCAACCYASGYAGTTGCRCCGACTTGGACAAGCTTTGGCCAGATATACAGCCCAATAAAAACTTACTTTCTCCTCTCAAATTTGTAATAGTTTTTTTTATATAATTTGAAATTAGTATGCAAAATAGAGTAGAGAAATAAAAATAAAATAGAGTTAGAGTGGAATAGGCATGCTATTAGAAGGAAAGATTAGACTTGGAAGGAGGAAGAGAAATCTATTTGCATAACCCCTAAGCGCTCAAACGACCATTTTTTGGTCGCTACTCGACTTCGGGCAAAATTTTCGAGCAGAAAAAAACTTTTTTTTGAATTTGTTTTTTTTCTTGAAAATACTGGATTGTCTTTCAGTATATATATTCAAAATTAAGATCACTACGGTAAAAAAAAATTAGAAGAAAAATAGCACAATGAGTTTAGAATTTTCTAATGTTGAAAAACTCACTATTTGACGAAAGAATTGATATTTTTATGATCAGATCTAAGGCATTTTTTTACAATTCAATAGAAACCACAATTTTGACCAATCAAAACAAAATTCAAGTGTTAAGGATAGAAATTGTATTTTTGGTGAATTTTTGAAGTTAAATCTTCAAAATTGATTTGAAGAGAATCTGAAAATAGTTTTATAATTTTGACCATACGGCTATCTTCTACTTTTTGTGCTTCACATAAACTTCTTTGATGCAAACTTCAAAAAAGTTATAGAATTTATATTTTATAGCACATTTGTGTTTTGTCCAAACCCCTTGGGCTTTTAGGGGATAAAGTAAAGTATAGAATACTATTTGAAAAAGGAAAARGGTTGATAGAATAGAACCTTAGAGTTGCAAAAACTCTTCAAATTTGAAAAATAGGAAGGAAATAGAATAGAACCCTTTCCAAYTCTCAACTCTTCAAACCTTTCAATTAGATAGAAGCACCAAATTTTCAATTGCTAGTGAAGAGAGAGGAGGATCCATCAAAGAGAGGAAGTGAGGTCAGACATGAAAAGATAAGCGAARTCTTTGAGAGAAACTTAGAGCCATTAGAATAAGGACAAAACAACAATTGATTAATTATAGAAAAATAGTAKATTATCAAAATTCAATTATTATTTAAATTTTAAAGTATTGGAAGCATTCTTGTAAAATATCCTTGGCCAATCCTTGGAACACAAAAACTGAGATAGAACAGTTTTAAGGGGAGATGCAGGAGAAGAGTTTGGGTTATGAGTTCAAGAAACTATTACAAAACCTTAAGTTTAAACAGTGAGCATAAACTATCAAAGACTCTAATGATGGCAAATGAAGGAGAAAGTGGGAATTTTTACAATTATGTTCAAGAAGAGCCAAATTTTGAAGTGAACTATTAATTTTTTTAATTGCTATTGATCTCCAAAGTTGGTCATTTATGACATTAAGCCGTATTACAAACCCATGTCACAGCTTCAAAAAAAAATTCTTCTCAAGTTTTAAATTCACAAATTAACAGGCCTAGAAGTTTTTGAAAACATATCACACTTTAAAGATAGACAGAAATTGAGAAAGATATGAATAAATATAGTTTAGAGTTAGATTTGTATGAAATTTAGTTAAAGTARAAACTTGGAACAAGTTTAAGTAGCTATATAGAAGCTAATGACTAGAGTGTGAYAGTGAAAAGAAAAGTGGGTTTGGAATTGTAGATTAGGAGGAAACTGCGAATGAAGTTTGATAAGCCGGTTAACAATCAAACTTCATCCATCAATAACTCTTGGTAGGAAAGTTCAATTTCTAAGTGTGATACCAATCTAGAAAGCTAAAATCAGTAACTATAAGAAAAAAAATATGAAAATGGTATATATAGTAAACTGGTAGAAGTTGCACCAAGAGCTAAAAAACCAAGAAGTATCAACTAAAGCTTGAAAGAAAAATTGGGAATAGGAACTCAAAGCCATAGTATCATAGATTAAATTAATTAAAATYCWTAGAAACCTTTCACTAAAGAAAAGSATAAAGAACACAAAGAAGTTATGAAGGGATGAAATAGCAAACTAAAAGTGGATGGTAGTGTAGGAAAAGTATTCAACCAAGTCCAACCTTGAGCCATAAAAAGAACCAAACTCTTTAACATCCTTGGTCAAATTTCACATCATTTTGAATTGCGGAGTTAAAAGAAAAAAGTGGATGAAGTTTTCTTGACCCTTCTAAGGGCAAAACTTCATTTACCTATAACTTTTGCTAGAAGGGTCSAATTCAAATGTATTTTACATTTTTGAAAATGGCATGATGTTCTCTATGGGTTTTTGTTGTTAGTTTTAGTTTGATCTTCTTCACAAAATCACAATGGCTTAGTTCATTCAATCAATAATTTGCTTAATTGTGTTGTCGTGTTACTTTGCATCATTTATAAGAGGTGTTGTCAACTACAAGCACTAGAACATACATACATGCTCACAAGCAAATACACACTAGAACAAGGCATGAATGAGCAACCATTCAATTGCCCCCTAGCTGAGTAAAGCACCGTCGCGACTCAACTAGCAACATAAGGTAAATGTAATAACCTTCACTACACTCACTACACAATCAACATGTTGAAGATAATAGGTGATAGGCCTCCATGCATTTTACGCTTGAATCAATCATAAGTGGAGGGCTAAGCTGGGTGCAACTGAGCCCCATCCTTAATCACTTCCAATATTATAGTTGGACTCCACAAAATCTTCATTCATGCTTCAACATCAAGGACCACCGTTCATACTTTCAACATCACATGTCATAAGCAATTTCATCTCCCGTCAAAAAGAAAAATCATCTATAAACACTTGACAAAGTAGTTCCAATTGATCACTTTCTACAACGGGGACAAGTCCACCCTCCAGCTCGAAGAGCAAGCAATGGCGGTTGAAGACAAGCCATGTGCCAACCTCGCTGACACAAGTCACACAGTAACATAGTTGCAACACCTTTTCTTTCTCCACATACAAAGCATTTATATCCAAGTGGAACTACTGCCAACTCTGGATTCACAGTTCCTTCAATTGGCAAATGACAAGGAGCACAATTCTTTGTGTTGTCTCTACGCTCTTGTCCATCCTTTCCTTCCAAAAAAAGAACTCCACTAAGCAAAATGTCCTTGACTCTCAAAATGGTCCGCCCTGCCCAAACATCAAAGGTTGTTGGTGCCTCACTTTGCAAATATTCGTAATCTCCAGCCTTGAACCGACGAAGTTGAGGCCTATAAGCCCCACTTCTAATGCGCGCATATCTGAGAGTATCTATGTATTGCGCTATTGCCAAGTTCTCCATAGCCATTGGCATGGCCTTCTGAAAATACTCAACTTGATCTTGTAGCACCTCTGCCCAAACTCTTGGGTCATCCAAGTCTAATACTGGATTCAATTTTTCTCTCAACGCCGATGGTAGCACTAGTTCTCTAACATATAATAAATAATAAGGGCTATAAGATGCAAGGGATGTCTATTGACTGAAGCGATAGCCCATTGCTATCCATGGCAACTTTAGATCCTAATTTCAATGATTGCCTGCCAACAAGTTGTACTTGCACAAACCACGCTTGACTGTCTGAACCACTCTCTCTACAAACCCATCAATCTCTAGGTGTTTCTTGATGTTGTACGGTGATCAATTAAAGCTTTAGTGCAAAGCTTTTCAAAATCCCCAAGAAACTCTCTTCTTTGGTCTGTCAAAACTTTGACTGGAGCTCCAAATCTTGCCAATACACAGTCAAAAAATGCCGTTGCTGCTAATTCCGTGAAATTTTGTGGTAGTGCCACCAATTCAATCCACTTGCTGAAATGCTCTACCATCACAAGTACATACTTCGCCCCTCGTGATGTGATCATCAATGGTCCAGCAAAGTCAAGATTCCACCTATAGCCCAAACCCATGATTGATAAAGGTTGTAGTTGGAGAGTTAGAGCGTTGAAGCTTGATCTAACCCGATCACAATCTTCACACCTTCCCACTTAGGTTGTTATCTCTCGTTGCATGCCCATCCACCAATATAAACCATGTAACATGAAGTATGTACGACACACTCCAAAATGGCCCAATTCTTCATGAATATGACATATCAATTGAAGAGGTTGGTGTGGTTTAGGAACAACTCTCCGTATTCCATTTGGCCACCTCCGAAATATAAAGTCACTTTCCCAATGAAAGCTAGCCAAATGATGAGCTACACGGTCTCTTTCTTGAGATGTGATATCAGGTAGAAACTCTTTGTATTGAAGACGATGTAGAACCCCTTTATCTCTCCACACATCAGTAGTAACTTTAAGTCTTCTTTCATCCAAGTCTTCATTAACATCCAATTGGGTTTCTCTTAAATCTTGGTTGGATCTTCCGTCCATCCATGCCAAATAAGATGAAGCATGCCACCCTGGCACTACCTCTTGATCACATGTACCATGCCATCAAGCACCAGTCAAATCCTCCTCTAAAGGACTTGGATTGTGGCTCAAGCCATCAGCATCCAAGTTTTGCAATCCCGCCTTGAAAACTACTTCAAAATTGTACTTTTGCAGTAGTAAGGCCCACCTAGCAAGCTTTCTTGTGAGTTTATCAGACTCCATCAACAATTTCAAAGGTTGATGATCAGTCACAAGCGTAAAGCTTTGACCATAAAGATATGAACGGAAATGAGAAACCATCCACACAACTATTAAGCATTCTCCCTCATAAGATGAATACTTGGCCTCTGCATCATTATTGCTTTGGACTTTGGCAAATCCCTTAAAAACACAAGAAGGAAGATTTCAAGAATTTGTGAAAGTATTTCTTCATCCTTACAATCTAAATACGTATATCCAGCCCTCCTTTTTTTTCCCTTTAGCTGGTCCAAAAATGTCTATGAGGTCAGTCTCCGCTAGGTCCATTGGAATTTTGAGTTTATGAGGGTTTTTATCTATTTTTGGCAAACCATACAATGTCTGAGAGTCTTGCATAGTCATGGCTTGTGGAGGAGGACGTTTCTTCAATGATGCCAATTTATCGAGTTCTTTGCATAAACAACTCTTAATATTAGGATTTGCGTCGTCGCCTTTTGGCCACGGCAAGGTGGGCGACGAGGGAGCCAAGTAATTGCAATCAAATCCGCCATCTTCGCTGAAGACGCTAGAAAGGTCGTTGTCCCTGGAGAAACTAAGGCTCCTAACAAACCACTCTTTGTCTGACGCCATCGTATCCTAAAACACAAAAAGGTAAGTTTTGTAAGCGCACCTAAAAACGTACATGGTGTATCCTACTTTTCACATACTGTACTTTTATTGTACAGAAGAACTTAGCGTGCACTTGTACAATGTTGTAAGCACTTGTGTACAATAAGGTCAACGACTCTATTTTGTATCATAAAACATACTGATTGTACTCCACATTGTAAGAGATTTGTACAATGATTGCACTGGTGAACCAGTAAGGTGACTATACAATGACCTTTTTGTAAGAAGATACATTTGCAGAAGAACTACTGATGGAGCACATCCTCTAATGTATGCCTCAAACAACATAGAAATTAAAAATCTAAGTCGTTTTTGAACAACAAGTCAGAACCCTAAAGAACAAGCAAGTCAGAAACCTCACTAGATTGCTTGCAGCTCCAATACCACCGAGATGCTTGCAACTCCTCATTCCGTTGCTTCTTTGGACTGAAACCGCAAAGTGTACAAGTGCCTTTGTTGATTCATAATTTTTCAAATGTGTAGGAGGGAATGTGGAGGGAGGAGGAATTCGCAAAAATACACCGCATATTGTGGACTATGTCAGTTGAATCCCGAATTAGATAGATTGTGGCTCTTTGCTATTGGTCCAAGATGTACAAACTGTACACACAGAACATTCAGGTGCAATGTGCAAATCCTAAAACAAACCACTAGATTCAGGTTGGAAATTAGGGAAGAAATCTCCGATAGAGAATTTAGAAGCCAAAACATTTTTTTTTTAAAACTCAATGCTGGCCCATCTAAATCATGATACTTTGTACCAAAATTGGAAAAAATAATTTAAGGCCAAAATTTGGCCTTCGTACCGAAATCACACATTTGCTAGAATATTTTCTTAGATAGACACTAAAATACTCATGAAATGCCTAGTCCAATTACCTAACCATAAGAGCATTGGATTTGGCTCTTTGAATTGTAAGAATGAAATCCTAAACTAGATTAAAAAACACAACAATCCCAAAGCTGAATCTCTGACAATACAAACATTAAATTAATAGATAAAAATCACTTTTTGTTATGCCATTATCATTGTATGCAAGATGTAAGACTTTGACCTTTTTTTTTTTTTTAAGTCACAAAAACTATAAAAAAATTGATTCCAAACTTTCATCTTGTGCAGAATTTCTGCCGTGACTACAATTTTGGACACCCATAGTGTGCTTTCACCCTATAGCCAAAAAGAAGAGCATAGCCACATTACTTGGGCGTTGGAAGCAGAGGAAGGATGGGTACCGTATAACACGCTTTCAACACACATCAAAGAACAAGACAAGATAGTACAGCATGCGTGTGATCCAGCGCCAGAGATCTTGAGGGGTTATTTTTCTTTTTGTCAAGGCCTGTTTGGTGTAGAAGGAGCCTTGATTCTGGGCCAATGTCGGCACACTTTCCATATCATGTGCATGGCCAAGTATGTCCTATTTGTACGGAGTGTCATTCTCCTTTGAGCCCTAGGTTGTACAAAATGCTTGGAATCACCGAAAACATGACATGAATACAATTGGTGGACCCTTCCACTTGACCAAGGCCCCTATAAATTTCAAAATTACTTGCATTGGGGGAAACCTCTACGATGGAATGCAATTTCTCAAATGCATGACATGTACGAGGAATCTCAACAAGCGAAGGATCTTTTCATGTGGATGACCCAGAATGCAGAGGTGGAGTTGCGAGCCCGGGACATTGGAACTGATGAAGGTCGAGAATTGTTTTGTCATATCATGGAGGGGCATTGGAGTGTGCGACATAAAAAATTCTTCTGTATTCCTGAAAAGGTTGTGGAGAAAGGGCCGGATGGCAATTGGATGGAGCTAGAGCGTGCTCCAAAGTTCCTTGATTTGTACGGAGCATACAATCATGCTTTAATTGGAAGGGCCTTTTTTTTGTCGAAGTTGGAAGAAGCGGCAAAAATTCGTGTAGTATTTGAACTAGATGGGTTCACACTCTACGGAGAGGCATTTGTGGACATTGCAAGTGCATTTGATAAAAATATAGATGTCATCATAGCTGAATGGAGGGCAATTCTGTTGGAAAGGTCCTAACCTAAGTGAGTGCATGGTACGAATGATGACAAAGCGATCAATGCAATGGTGCTCCGAATAGATATGGCATTGAGAGCTTTAAAGACACATGAAGTAGAGATATTGTCAAAGCGAAAACAGAAACGGAAGATTAACGATGAGGACGACCACTCTCCAAAAACCAAACGACAATTTTTTTTGGTTGACAGAGCAGCTGAATCTAGAGGGCCAGCAATCGCAGAGAGCCCGGGGTACAGAACACACCAAAGTAGTGCAAGAGTCCTGGCAAAAGATGGGCCAACTAATGTTTCCGGAGAGGATAGCGCAGATTCGAATTAGGGACAATGTAGCTTCTTTCAGATGTGGTAAAATCATGTAGATTGTGATTACAATCTCGGGGGACAAAGTATTGCTTCACAACAGTCCTTACAATGTATCTTGAATTTATGCATAATATATATGAAGTTACATTACTATGTATTGATGCATATAAGCATATTGATGTGTGAGTATGAAACTTAAGTTTGATTTTGCATTCAATTCATGTTGTTACAGTAACTCTCAAGATCGCATGTCGCTTAACTTTTAAAGGACATTGCATGTCCGAGGGGAATTTTGAAGGTAAAATCATTGATTTTTTCTTATAGCTTTTTATTTTAATTGCTTCGAGGCTTAACTAAGGAACAGAAGCTCCAATAATCTACTCTTTATTGCAATTACATTTTTGTCAAAATGTTTAAAATTGCCGATTTTGTGACACATTGAAGATTGTGTCTTCAAAGCTCCAAGTACAACACCTTTGAACTTGTCCATTTTAAATTTCTTTCTGTGTAAATTTAAGTATGCATTAGTTATGCCATGATGTTGAGCACCACTATTTCCATTTTTCAAAAAATTTGTATGTGATTCTAAGCAATTATGTAATTTCTATATTTTTTAAACTCAAATTTTGTTCAAAGGAAAAATATGGAATTGAATTCGATGTTTTAAATTTTGAAAAAAATAAATTGAGTTTTAAATTTGTATTACTACGTACATGTGAAAAATATTAGAAGTTTGAAATATAAATTGTAATGTAGAAATGTAACAAACAATAACCAAGGTGGCAAGGTCGGACATGAAATGTCCTTTAAGTCTTTAAAAGCCCACTAAACAAGTAAACAACTCACTTTTTTTTTCCAGAGTGGTCATTGGTCAGTCGTCTACTTTGTCGGCCTCTCTGCCAGTCTGTCCGCCTGTCGACCCGTCTGCCACTAAATCCACCCTTCGGCCCATTGACCCGTCCGCCAGCCCTTTGGGGTGTTGGCCTGTCCGTCCGACCGTCTCTCCATCCGTCCGACCGTTGAGACTAAAATTGGGKTTTTTTTGTCCTCTCTAACGGTCACTGCTAGTCCCTTGAGGTGCAAAGTATAAGTGCTTTTGAATTCCTCATATGCAAGCACTCTTGAGAAACCAAACGCTAAGATTTCCAAGGGCTTGGAGTCACAATATTTTGTATCCCTTGCTTGATAATGCATAGTTTGGTGGACAGGGGGGCTTTGCTTTGCAAAGCTTTGACATTATTTTTGTGACATTTTCATACAATTCATTGAAACTTGACTCTCTAAATTTAATCGTGGAAGTGCAAGGATAATTTCGAGCAAAGATGGGTCTGCATGGTATGGTGCCCCGTCGGTTGGTAAAGTTCGGTGCAAAGCTTGTAAATCTATATTTGCGAAGAAGGTTAGCCGTACGTTGAGTCACCTTGGTTATGAGGGTACATCCAGTTTTTGAGATAAAGGAGTTAGCCTTTGTTCGAACTTGACATCGGAAGTTCGAATGCTTTTTGTCGACTGCCAAAGAAAATTCCCACGAAGGTATGCCTTTGACAATGTGGATGGTAGTGATACACCTATTGTTGAAAACACCGTGTCTACAAAGAGGGGCACACCACGTTCTACCGAAAGAGACTTTTGCACAGCCCCTCAAGAATTATGCGGTGTGGGTTCGGAAGGGAATGCAAATACCGAAACATTTAGAGATTGTGAAACTCCAAGGACATCAAGCAGCAAGCCTTCTATACAAAGTAGACTAGTGGATGGTTTTGATGAGGCCAATAAATGAAAATTGGATGCATTGTGGGCTCATTTTTTCTATGCTACGAACATATTGTTCTCTGTAGCCAGAAACCCAGCATTCAAAAAAGTGGTGAAGAGAATAGCACAGTACAATAAGCCTTACTCTCCACCACCGTATCACAATCTCCGCAATAAGTTGCTTGAGGAATCAAAAAAAGGCATTGAGGCAAAATTGAATTGACAGACGGAAGACAGCATTAGAAAGTTTGGAGCCACATTGTTTCTAGATGGATGGAGCTTTGTTACAAACTGGCCATTGATAAATGCTATGCTCATATCTTCCGCGGGTGAGCAATTTCTAGGGTCGGTGGACACTTCTGGGGTAGAAAAGAGTGTTGTCTATATGGCCGAAGTCTTGGAAGAATTCCTAGAGAAAATAGGTCCTCGCAATGTGATGCTGGTGACCGCAGATAATGCTCCTACAAACCTTGCAGCCTGGAATTTGATATCAAGTAAATACCCACATATTTTTTTCCAAAGCTGCGTGGTGCACGCTCTGAACTTGTTGTTGAAAGATTGGGGTGCACAATGTAATGTCCAGATGTTACATTGGACGTAAAATTTGACATAAAAACATAGGTTGTTTTATTGGACGTCCACAAAAATGCGTCACAAAAAATGATGAAAACATCACATAAAACACGGGTTTCTTATAGTGGGACAACCCTATCCAAGTCGTGCACGGATCCGCGCTACATTCATATTAATGCGTTTACAACCTCCGCATTTGTGCATGACATTGGAATTGTTATCTTCACTCAAGTGACACAAGTGTAACCTTTGTCGGGAGCCATCTCAACCCTTATTTCATCCAAATTGGTGAACTTTGTAAAATCCTTTGTAGCCTTTGTCACATTCCAACCTCATCCAAAGGCCCTGCTYTCCCAAAGTTCTCCCTACTAGCGTTAGCTTTACWCGAATTTTTGTATTTCATAATTGAAGTTGGGTTTTCTAGTTGCCTTTCCAGTGTTTGCCATGTTTGTTTGGATAATCCTTTTTGTTTTGCTTTTCCAATTCAAACTTTTTTCTACAAATCAACATGCCTTAAGGTGACAACACAAGCTATAACTTGCTTCACATATTCAAACTTCACAAAGAAGCTATACTCCCATGTCTGCTTAATCCACTCMGCTATTTYTGCAGCTATGCCCTCTAACAATCCATTRATGTTCCCTATTGTTAGATCTAGATCCTTGGACAACACCACCAACTCCTTCYTCCAGTCCATGACTCCCATGCCACATAGCATCTTTGTCAGCTCATTGATTAGAAGAAAATTTCAAGGCAAAATTTCTTTATGTTGATTCTAGCCTTCTTTTTCAAGCCAATCTCTTTCTTGCATGTTCTCTTTCTTCCTGTTTGCTTGGGTAGAGTACAACAAATCTTGATTGTTCTTGTTGTCATTAGTATCTTCTCTYTTGGTACAATAAGTGTTTTTTCATCATTCTAAATGTAAGTCATGCCTTTGTCATAGGAGATGTTGTTATAGAAGTTCAAAGCATGTGTGCCTCCTTTTGCTCAATGATGAGAACTTTGCAAGTTGTCCTCCCCATACTCTTCATCCTACTTTACTGAAACTTKCTAATAGATGTTGGAATGCCTATACCTTTAGTATTTTGTTTACTATAGCAAGCAAATAATGCCAAGAAAGACATGAGGGCGACATTGTTGACAACAACAACTGCATCTAATACAACCTACGTAATCTAATAAGATGGCCTAAAAAAACACATTGTCCTTTCATAACTTCAAAGTTTTTGCTTACTCACATCTTTTATGGCTTCCACGGTTTCAAATTCTTGAACATTGTCAGAAATCTCATCATTGTCCTAACTTTCTTGTCCTCAAAACAAGATTGTTCTATCCGCCTTAGCAAAAATCATGGCCTCTACACCAAGACTCCCTACATTGTCCCGTTCCTCTTTGTCCATCATATTTTGCAATATTGTAAATCAATGTTTTGTATTGTGATTGAAAATTCTGCAAAGGCATAGTCCAAAATGAGACAATCAACACATACTTTAGAGACAACTCCCTAGTTGACTTCACTTCTCTACCATGTCTAGAAGGACGTATTGCCATTGATTCTTTTTCCAAGGTACAATCTGCATTATTCAATAAAATTGATGTCAACAAAATTTGGAAACAAAATCTCTACCCTCTAGCAATTCATCAAAAAGAAAAATTTCATTGATTTGGTTGAAAGCCAACATACATAGTCCGCTTCACATTTTGTGTTGCAACACTTCTGTAATAAGGAAATTATTCCTTCAGCTCAATAAACTCATATGCCACGGACGTGACAAATCCCACGGATTACTCAAATCTACTATCCTTCCATTCAATGCTCATGTCTTCTTCTTTCTCAACTATTGTATTACATTTCAGTCWCKTCATGAGCTCTTGCARTCTTTTCCACTAGGATCATCCGTTTCAAATACAAAATTAAATCTATCATTTCTACTAATATGTGTCTAGTGCGTGCGCTTTTCACCTTGTTGGTTTTGTATACGTTGGTTCCCATTTGTGTTTATTGTATTTGTTGGGGTTGTTAATTGTCGTCCCTTGGTCCATTACCACCTTCTTTTACTCTCAAATCAGGTCTATACATTAGAGCAGAAGGCTACATCAAAGTAGYGGACCTTGCAAATGTCAACATTTGTGAACTCTTTCTCRTACCACAACTCTCAACCGYTGCATCARCTRCAATCCATCCTCGTTCYTATACAAGTGCAGTCTTCTTTCATGATACAAATGCGTGCATAGGTTTCYTTGCACTTTCTTAAATGGTTTACAGATGAGTAATGCATAATCTTAGTCCATGAATCCCTACGCTCAATCTACAAATTTGAATAATGTCCACAAACTACCAAGAGAACAAAAAATCTTGACAATTAAAACATTCACACTCATGGATAGAGGATTTCCTACATTTTTGCTCAGAGAAAACACACACCTCGACAATGGTCTTAGAAGTTTATGCCCCTTGCATCTTCCACATTACCTTCCACTCTCAATAACAAACCAGACAACTTGGATTCCTTTCAAAATTGTTCATTTTCAAGAAAACTATGTCATTGTCTTGATTATAACAACAGTTGTTCTCAAGGAGTGACAAAGTGGCTATTGCATGAACATGCCATTTTGTATTGGATCCGTCGGCACACACATGCCTACATGATCCCTTTCTTCAAATTAAAAAAAACAATATTGAGTTCCGCAAGGAACATGCAAGTCAAAAAAAGATTGCATAATAGAACAAAAACCACATGTAGTTCCTTGCAACATTCAAACAACTAATTGGAAACCCACTTAGTGAAGTACGCAACCTCCAAAATTCCTCATATGTTGCACTATTAAGTATTTTGTGCTTCCGTGACCCATAGCCCACTACGTTGTTCCTCCTTCCACACATCATACAACTTTTCCAAGCACTTTATTTCATGCATGTCCTCAAATGTGATGGTCCCTTATTTTGGAATCTCACATTATAAAACTCTATGGTGGCGTCACGTAGTCTTCAAGCTCACTCATCAATCACAAGTTTTTGAAACAAGTTAAACGTGATATCAGAAGTTGAGGTTTAATCTATTTGTTTAGTTGTTCCTATTTTGAACCATGTTTCCATGAGAATGGATTTCTATTAGTTGTTGCGGGTAGCTCATATYATACAAAATAAGTTGCTTACATCTACAATTATAATCTTTTGTCCATGTGCTAAGGTTTTACAGATTCCATAYAGGTCCATGAAAAATACACAAATGTGCAAGATGGGACAAGGCAAAACTCATTCTACTTTTGACATAAGAGTTGGTGGAAAATTGGAACTTGTACGTAGCACCATCAAACACTTAAAAACATGCAATTGCAATTTCACTTGATTATTTCAAATTGTAGGTGGGCTAAATAATGAGGGAAGACCGTCTTGGAAAAGCTTCCAACACCAAGTAAGCATTTGRTGTTTGTCAAGGCATTTATAGATATCCATGYAGCTGCAAAAGATGCCATGGATTCAAGACCGAGGCTCTTTAAGTTGTCAAAAGACACCATCAAAAATATGGCCAAGACCAAAAACTACAAGATCTTTTTCTAGTGAAGGCCAAAAAATGTATGGCATATGCTATTCAAATTCTAGCTTATTTTATTTTCTCCAATCAACAACTTCCTTCATGTGTCGCTACTTGCAGTAGTAACACTACTTCTCTAGAATGCATGAAAAATCCATATTTGAGGATTGTAGARGAAGGCAAAGCATATCATACAAGATGTTTCTTTGTAGAGAAACTTTAGTACTTCAAAAGAATCATGGCAATACGTACTTCATCCACTTTCAATATCCTAAGTTACTTTTCCATTTTCCACTGCAAAGGAGCGAACGCCGTCATGCACATCTTGTCAAAAATATTCCTTTTGGAGAAAAAGATTAGTACAAAGAAGAAGAGTATGTCAACGCTGAAGATTATGAGAATTTCACACCAGCCCTTCAAAGACAAAATTACATCTTAAAAAGATGCTGCGCAGTTATTTTGCTCAAGTGGACGAACTTCACCAGCAATTTTCTCACGAAGACAATGATGTGCTAGATTTTGAAGACATGTCGTTTGAGGAAGAGGAATCTGACAACAACAATGTTTTAGAAGAATTACTTTGGCAATCTAGAAAGCCTTTGTATGRTAGGTCAAGCACCAGCRAGTTACAATTCAACATTATTCTCATGTCTTTATGCTCATAATTCTCCAGTAGTCACCATTGTCATGACAAAATACTTAYATTTTTCAAGCATGTTGTGCTTCTAGTGAATATCAATTGTACCAAAAAATTATACAAAATGAAGACGCTTCTAATGAAGCTAGGTCTTTCACATGAGAGCTTTCATGGCTGTGATTGTTGGAAAAAATTGTATTGACAAGAGAACATTGAATTAGAGTGGTACCTATATTGCGAGAAGTCAAAGGTACATAAAGGAGTTCCAAAAAATCCTGGTCCGGAYTTTTAGATAATTTTTGTTGATTAAGAGGTTGCAAAGAATGTTTTAATGACTTGCCCTAATTAAACATTTATTATGGCAGTCCACCAATCACTCTAAAGATAGCAAAACGAGGTTTGCAGTGTATGGCAAGCATTAGCGTTTCATAGTAGAGCGTTATCCAAACTTTGTTTTGGCATTGAAGAATATTAGACTAGGACTAGTGTGGGAGCCAGGAAAGTCAAGATAGGTTTAGTTACTTAGAAATCTAGGGGAATGAGTTAGTATTGGTAAAAACTTTTGCTTCTTCGAAGAGAAAATTAGAGATTTTTATCAAAATAAATAATTCTTTACCATGAAAGTAGTAATAAATAGATAATTAGGACAAAAGGAAGAGAAAAAAAAATTAAGAAATGAAAACTTTTGTGTTCCTACAAGAAACCAGAACCGGATTGGAATCCAAAAAACCAATCAGGGATCATTAGACATACTGGGGGCGGGTACAAAAGGATACCAAAGGATACCAGAAGACCTAGTGCGATCAAACATCATGATCCTATAGCTCAATGGGACAAACGGAAAGCAGAGGCAACCGTTCAATGGTAAAAAATTTCCAGAATATTTGCGGAAATGGCTACCTTCAAATGGGAAGGCTAGCTTTCGGAGGAAGAGTTCGGGGTTGGAAACCCCACTTATAGTTTTCATTCTTGAGTTGGGAGCATTTCGAGATTGCTTGAAGTTGATCTCAAAGCTTGTAAACTAATTAAAAGAGAGGGATATCAGTTTCTAAATCCGAAAACGAATAATAGGGTTGGCGCCAAGTAGAAGSTTTCCATGGCTCCACATTGTTGAGGGACAAAGTGAGTTTTTTTTATCTAGGAGGATTGACAGCACCCTGCAAAACAATGGTGAAGGCGGAAGRGAGTGGAATTGCCTAGATTAAGATCAAGACCATCTATTTGGCTATCCCAAAGGATAAGGCGGGGCTTCTTGAATGGACAAGTTTGCGGAGGATAAGTTTTCCAACCACCCTCTTTCCAACAATGGCTACGCAGCAGAAGACTACAAGGTTAGAAGGGATAGGAGAATATTCGAATTCACTATGCCCATCCTGTATCCAAAAAGGTCAAACCGGATTACAATAACTTGGGCCAACAYAATCTTTGGTGCCTTAAGTGGAGAGAGGAAGGTGTTTTGGAGAGGCATCATGAGAGACATAGAAGGAAAGATGGTTTCCTCTTTAGGGAATACCAAAGCAACTCCCATAGGGCCATTCCTATTTCATCTTTATGACTATTTTAGGACGCTTAGGAGTCAAGTGAGGATAGCCTACAAGGCAACTTCCACCTTCCTCAAATTACCCCACCCCGGAAGAGCAAGGAAAGGAAAAGTATGAAGGGTGAGGAGTCCAGGATGGCCTCGTAAGAGATGAGAAAGGAGTCTTCAGAGAGGCAGAGAAAGCCTGAGAGGATCCCAGCCTCAACCAAGAAGAAAGAAACCAAGATTCAACGTAAGGACTCTCCGAAATTGGAAGGAGAACGGAAGGATCCATTGGGGAGGATTATTGAGGACCTTGGGAAGGTCTATGAAGAGTTAGACACTAAGAGAGGTGCAATCAGAAATGTTTGTGGACTTCTTGGAGGGGTTGAGGTGTCCGAACTTGTGGAAACAATTGAGGGTTTGATCCGGGATAATGATTCCCAGAATTGGAAAACCCAAGTCAAGGAATTGACTCAGAAGAAMCAAGAACTCCAAAGACAATMGGRGAGGTGCAGCAAWRAGTAAGGAAATTAGACGGCTCTTTTCCACATCAGAGGGAGCATTCTGGAAGATCCATAATTTTGTGGTACACTCCAAGAATGTATTGAATAAGGCTAAGTTGTTTGATGAGGGGATTCATAAGGCCAAAGCAGAAGTAGCAGCCAAGGCAATATTGATGCTGGTTGAGTACTCGGAGGCAATTGAGAAGATAATATACAAGATCTTAGATGCTCTCCAGCAGGCAAGACAATTTTGGAATCCGGGAAGGGGAAGAAGGTTAGGTCAAGGGAGGAAATCATTTTGACACGGATGGCATTCTTTATGTCACCTCTCGCATCCGTGAAATTGAAGGACAAGACAAAAGAGGAGAAGACCTCTGCCAAAGATCCTTCCAAGCCAAAGTTAGAATCCATGCCTGGATCCGGATCAAAGGAAAGGACCTTAATGTCAGAATCTAAAATGGATAGACTCCAGAGATAGGATTCTAAACTATCTCCTTAGGTATCCAATAAGACAAAGAAGAAGRGCACGGCTAAGCGGGCCAGGGAGGTGTCTTTAGGGAGTTATCAGTCAGAGGAGGATGAACCGCCAAGCAACTCGGTGAAGATCTAGATCTGGATCCAAGTCAGGGTTCCTGCAAGAACTATAATTGGAGAAAGAAACTTGTCTAGTGTGCATTTCACCTTCGAGCTTCAAGAATATGACTCCGACACCATCCAAGGGAAAAGCTCCAGTAGGAGAAAAGCCGTTAGTAAGCAGGAAACACCCGCCTAGGAAAGGAACCACCAAGCATGAAGAACCTTCTCCAAAGCGGACTAGGAAATAGGCAGGAAATTGCTTAGCTTAGACCGAGGCCTGTAGGGCAAAGAATCCAAGTTTTTGATATGTAGGAGGCTATTAGTTARCTTCTTTTGAGTTGAATGCACTTGGACTTCACTTTCTAGGTTTTTAGGATCTGACATCCACGTTTTGCGGATCGGATGGGTAGGTAGAAAGTCGACTTAGGAAGATAGAGAATGGTGAAGGTTCCAGTTGTAAACATATTAAAACCACCCAATAGTTCTTCGCTATTCAGAATGCGTGGAACTATCATATAAACCAATAACAAATTTCCCGCTTCCACCTTAATTTCAAGACAAGCCGGTAAAGAGTATGCCAATTGTCCAGTTTGTGGCAAAAATGCATTGTTGTTGAGCACTCAACCGCAATAGACAGAATTGTGWTTGTTTGGCACCATAGGTGGTAGAAACAAAACCATGGGTGGAAGAATGCACGGGCAACATTCAACTACCAACCAATCCATAAGTAAAACTGCCACGTCAATCAAGTCTCACTAAAATTCAACGAGGTGGATTGAGATAGTCGTATCTGTAGTGTGACAGACGTCTAAATTTCAAGGTTGATCTAGTGAAGAAATGTGGAGTGAAAAGAATAAGTTTTCTTTACCAACTACTGTCGCAACCTAAATTTTTGAGATTTCCTAAGTTAACTAGAACTTGGAACAGAAACCATTTGGTTGGAATCTGGATTCAGTTAAACAACAGAAGAAAAATCGAATTTAGTTATGACATTGAAGTAGTGCAGCATCTGGTAGAATCCGGTCTAAAAGTACCTAGGATCGGAATCCTGCCCAACTCGGATTAGTGTTGGATTGGATAGTATGATCGGACCGGATGGGGTCCGTAGGCTATATTAAGCCTGGAATTGCCAGACTTCCTCCTTTCTCCCTTGCTGTCTGGAGTGTCCGCAAAGTGTTTCTCTCTCCGTCAGCAAGTGTTTTTGCATATTGGCGATGTGTAAGCGGATCAGTGCAAAAGTGTGAGATTGTGAGGTTCTTTGTAGGTGCCGGTTGAGATTGAAGAGAAGATTGAAGATCGAGACGTGCGGCTAGATTAGGAGCAAATATTGGTGAGGGTAATTTTAGTGTCCATGCCTATCTTACGTCGGCCTAGACCAGGCAGTACCACTCTGACCGATCCCGAAGTCAAGCTCCGGAAGGTGATTTTGGTTATTCTATTGGACGGACCGAAAAAGACCGAGCTAGTAGAGGATCTCGAAGCCATGGAATATTCAGGTTTGATCAACAAACTATGGGGGTTCCGGGAGGAGCGGATGATGTAGGAACTCCTCACACGGACAGCAAATCAATTTGACAACACCATCCGCGGATTGCCGGATCAGTGGACGGAAGAAGCATGGAGAAAGGTTTACGATTTCAAGGAAGGCGGACACAGGATGGCGAACCGGAGCAACAAATACATCAAAAGGAAGTTCCGGAGAGCAGTCAACCCAAAGGACGGGTACGCGGTGGAAGACTGTCTGGATGATTGGGAGCGCCACCTACTGGAGTTCTTGATTCCGGTAGTGCATCCGGAAAAGCCAATGTGGATCACGATCACGCTAGAGAACTTGATCTTCGAATCTCTAAGCGGGGCCCGCAAAGTGGACTGGGGCCAAATCATTCCAATCTAGTGGCCCAGCTTGTCAGCAGGGTTGGGAAGAGTAGGGCTACACCGGTGAGTCCCTACATTTTCCATTTGTACAAGGAGATGGAGCTCCTGTCAGACACGGAAGAGAAGACTTACAAGACCCAGGAGTTGCTCCTGAAGTATGGAGAATTGGATGAAGATGCGGATGAGGAGAAATTTTCCGATACCGGTTTCGATCGAGATAACGAAGAGGACAAGGAGGAACTCGGAAGGAAGGGTAAGCGACAAAAGAATACGTCGCCGACAGGGAGAGGGACTCCCCCGCCACGGAATCCTCCGGTCCGAAAAGAGGCTCCACAATTGCCGCAGCAGCCAACAGCAGGACCGGGTCCGCGCCTAGCTGACTTACGGGATTCAGTAGTAGGAACTCCGTTTGAAGGCCTCATTGGCATCTTGACCGGAATCCAAACAGATTGGGAGGATAAAAAAAGGACCCTTGCCAACATTGGGGCATTGGTGGGGGCAGAACCGGATCGGAAGCTGCCAGGGAAGGTGGCAGAGTGCATCTCAAATTCGGCAGAGAAGCTAGAGCAAGAGAAGGAGATCCGGCGATTGACGGAGGAGGTCGACCGGCTGCAAGCGGAACTCCTTGTAGTCCAAGAAGATGCCGCGGCCAGAAAGGAGGCAACTGAGGGGATCCGGGCAGTCGCGGAACGGATCACAGCGACCATGGGTATCAAAAGGGGAGATTCTGGCCCGAGCAAAACTATATGAAGAGCTGGAAGAGCAGAAACCTTCCGATTCCCAGATAGTGAGAATCCTCTTGGATTACTCGGAAACAATTGAAGGAAATATGCGGGATTCCTGTGAGTTGGTCGAACGGATCGAGGAATGCAGCAAGAAGTTGATCAGAGTTGGCTGCCCGACCAAAATCCATCTTTCGGACATCACGATTCCGAGCGAGTTTCAGGATGTGCCTATGAACTTGGACCGAACGTTTTCAACTCCGGAGTCCAAGAAACAACCAAAGGTGAAAAGTCCAATTGTTGGAGCAGATCATATTGACTTGGGTTTGCTAGCAACTCCTCATGGACCGGATCCGGACGCTGGCGGTTCTCGCATCCAGCATTTATCTGATACGTTTGTAGTGATGGAGCGAGAGGTAGAAGAGCCCACCATTGGCTTTGTGATTAGGGAAGTATTAGATTAGGTTTGATTTTTTTGATAGGTAGTTAGGACCGGAACCGGATTCGTCCGGAGAGTTAGGAATTTAGGCTAGTAATTAGGCGGATTTTCCGGGCCTTGCTGCCCTTTTGTGTTTTTGTGTGTGTGTTATTTAAGTCAGCTCCACGGAGTGGGTTGGGAGTCTTTTTCTTGCAAACTCGTTCATGTTGTTTATTTTCTCTCTCGTATGTATGTCTTCCCAAGTTTGGCAGGGTTGTATGTGAAGGAGTTAGGAGGACGCATTCCAGTTTGCAGAAGGTTTCTCCCCTTGGTGTGGTATTTTCATTTCTATGTGYATGTGAGTRGGTAARTAAGAGTTGGGAGTGAATTCAAGATTCCTTAGCRCTCYACARTCGTCAATTCCRGGTGGGAAAACCGTTGATTAGGCTAGGTGGTTAGGGAGGGATTCCTTAGTCACGCAAGAACTTCCGGGTAGGGAATCCAGTCGAGTGTCCAAGTTTCCTAAGGGGTCTCATTATCTAAATTTGGTAAACGGGAGAAGGCTATGTGGGTGTTGGAACGGATTGGTTCACTTGCAGCCACTTCAACTTTGCACGGATTGGAAAGAAAGTCAGGGTTGTTGTAATATGAGTGGATCGTACGGGGGGTTTCTGAGTGACTTGTGGTTTAGATTAGCTTCTGGATTGCTGTGAGGGACCAAACCGGATCCGGATTAGAGTAGGAAGCTAGGAGATTCAATAGTGGGTCTTCAGCCACTATAATTCACGGAAGGAGTGGTGAGCCTACCACTCTATAAACAAGATGGTGGTCCCTTTGATGGTTTAACAGAGGTAGAGTCAAACCGGATTGGTTCAGAGTGTAG
This sequence comes from Pleurozium schreberi, assembly GCA_006891605.1. NCBI lineage: Eukaryota > Viridiplantae > Streptophyta > Bryopsida > Hypnales > Hylocomiaceae > Pleurozium > Pleurozium schreberi. The sequence goes on along the minus strand of VACF01000525.1, from coordinate 127,929 downwards.
GGTCTCGGGGTTGTGGTTGTTTGGTGACATAGAAAATTGTTGGGATCAGGAGAGGATAGAATCCAGTCCTGGGTTTTTTGTGTGTTTTGTAGTTTTGAGTTCCGGTTGAGGACCGGAAAAGTGAGAAAGTGTGCTTAAGTGTTTAAAACATCTAACTACTTCATAGGATCTCTTGGGTTTGATCTTTAGAGTCACTTTGTTATGCTCTAGGGTCGTTTCTGTGAGTATAATAGGGTATTTACTTGCCCTAAGCTGTGACAATTACCATGTTGGCAAGTGAATTTTTTTAGATGCTTATTTCTGTTTGTAGTGTCCTTGTCAATTATTATAAGTCAAAAACATGTTTGGAASTCAATTGTTGTTGTAGTAGATGCGGTAGATTCATAGACAAAGTTCACATTAACAWGGAACAAGTAARAAGTACTTGCGGAGTTCAACATGCAATTTGTACTATCTGATGATAACCTAGGGTCATGGAAAAGGAAAGTTTGCTGTTGAATTTACGACCACATCACTCATGTAGCAAAGATTTTTAAAAATAGTACTATTTTACTTGGCCATGGACAATTTGGTGAAAACAGAGAATTTTCAAGATTGCCTCCAAGGATCTAAATGCTATTAACTAATTCTAGAATGGCTAAACAATGGAATTTGAATTGTTTTGTTCTTCCAACTTTTATTTAACTTTCTTTAGTAAATTTGAACTTTTAAAGTACTAAAATTTTGCCAAAAGTGTACAGGGTCTAGTGTACTTTCACCCATTAGTCCCATCTTCAACTCAGACTGCTAAGTCCTAGGCTTGGAACTACTAGCACAAATTCCATACATTATAGCTGGCATGCCACTTGGTGACATGGAGCGGACCTTCTACAAATGCCCAAGCACTTGGTGCAGGCACTACTCCCTACTGGTGTTAACTACCCTTAAATATCACCCCACTCCATAAAGGAGGCCGTATTTATTAAAATGAGAGAATGTATAGTTTCATTTTAATCATGAACCTAAATTTAGAAAATAAAAGAGTTTAAATAATTGAGACACTTCAATAAAGTGAGACTACAATATGCCAATTTCACACAAAAAAAAATTTTAAAAATCAATGATTCCTATAGTTAATGGATCCATTACCAAATAGAAATATAAGTTCATAACTATTCATTGCAAAAAACATATTTTCATGTAGCCTTTAAAAACAAATCAAAATAGATGATGGAAACACAATAAAAAAATCCCACAAAATGCTTGATATAAAACAATAAATAACAATAAAAAGTTTAATTTCTATGTTGTCCAACATCCATCATATTTAATTCAAAAACAAAAATCAATGCAATGAACCAAAGAAATTTGCAATGAAATTCTTAGTTTTTCTTTGATTTATTAAATATCAGTTGTTTTTTTATGGTGATTTGTTTTTTTTACCCTATTTTTCTACTTTCTTCAAAGACAATATACAAAATAACATACAAAGTTGTAGAACTCTTAACAAACTATCAATTCTGTTTTCATCATTGAAAATTTTTATCACTAATTTAGATATTTAAAAAAACTAGYGTTCATACATTAAATACTAGCTTTTCACTTCCTATGCCTATAAACTAATTATCCTCATGACGAAGATGCGTTGTTGTCCTTCAACAGACACGTACGCCTCTACAAATGCTCAAATGATAATAATTTGTGCCAGGGGAATTTTGATCTTTGTATCTAAAGTCCTTGCTCGCACACAAGGCTTCCAAGCAGTCATGATACAATTTGTGTGTGTCCAACTAGAATTGATAGCCTTGTCCTYGCACYATAMGTTATCTTGTTTTTTATCCCAYTTAGAATAGGTGTCTTCATCAATGTATTGAAATGAGGAAGGTGTCCAATACTRYAGGTGAATGGAATTGACATGCCCAGGATCTAGAGTAGGGTTTCACAGAGCTTGAGTAATCCAAAATGGTGAATGCACCTCAACAAAACAACCTGCATACACATCAMGRCYAGCATGGAATGAAGGACGTGGACGATCAYGCCTACAACCAATAAAGGGCTCATCCTTGGCAAACTCCTCAAGCATTGTGGCATTGTCTAGGTATTGGTCTTCTTCTACAATGTTGATTATTGAATTTGGCCAAAATCCATCTTGCAATGTCTCACGCCTCACAAGCGCTTCACTCAAAGCGCTTTTCACACCTTCCTAATATTTTTTTTATTAGCTCAATTATATTGCGGAATTCTCCAAATAAATCTTGATTARCAATTACACCCCATAAAGCAATGTAGCCGTCCACATCCTTACAAACCTCTTTGAAGGAGTGCATGATTTGTAAATCCAATGGTGAAGGACTACCTCTTGGGAATTTTAGGCGCCTATTTGATGTCTTCAATCAAACCTCCTCCACCTTCTTTTGACAACCAATCATCGTCAGGATAAAAATTCTTGTATTGCATCAAGTGTCATCCGTTAGAATCTTTGTAAAATTTAAATTGTTGGGCCTAGAAATGGCCTTGTAGAAAATCATTGCTTGTATGCAAGTACTCTTCTACAAATCTTTTAAAATCAAGAACCTCATCAATGAGGTGCGGAATCACCGGTTGTGTTCTGCAATCCATGAAAGACAGCATCAACTTTGAAATTTTAAAGTAGTCRTGTGTCTTCAATATGCTACTCCACCGACCAAAAAAAAATCCAATATCCTTATAAATGTAACTGACAATGAAAAAATTGATGTATATTTTGCAGAAGACGACTTGGTATATAAAAAGACTACAAAATACAAAAAGCTTACGATTCTTGTGTCCCTTGAGGCATTGTCGAGATGAAGAATCAATGTTGAAGGAAGACATTAAAGCTTGATTAATCCATGAGGGCGAGGGGGGAGGAATTCTACATMTATCTCTGATCCTTCTAAAATGGATTTTGACAATCRATTAATAARATCATCTTTGACTAACAACTTGTGCAAAAAAACTTTTGATTCAAACTCGAAGTCCCACAACAACTTTGCAATGGATTCCACTATATGATTTGAGTCTGTTGGGAATCTGTCCAAACCATAGTGCGCATATCAAATATCTTCATGTCCATGAGCAATAATGCCCGTAACCGCGACAAGCATCTTCATAAAAGAATCAGTCCCCTTGTACTTACGAAAATAATGAGGAGAAGCCGTCTTGGGATAACTCATTTTGTTGTGGATTATGGTTAGCATTTTCTTTGTCTCGTTCTCAAACATCATATAGTTCCCATATTACAACTTTTGGTGCGCATGTTGTCTTGTAAGGTGAACTTTTAGTTTTCTTGTCCACACTTCTTGAGCCCGCATACCTAGAGTACAAACACTCCTCAGTTGCTTTAATGTATCCTATTCTCCGCAACAAGCGAAACTGTCACCACAAGCCTTTGAAGCGTATTTCGGAAAAGAAGCACAATGGATGTTACTCAATCCACTTTGCCAAAACAAGTTGTAATTTAAATTTACACTATTTATCTGTTGCAACGTGCCCCTTCATTGAAATACTGATGGAATGACCATTCACAAAGTCTTCTCCCCTAACTGAAGTGTCCTTGATTTGTGTGGCATTTGGTCTGCACTATTATCAAGAAGCAATTGAAGCGTGGCCATAGCTTGTGCTGTACGCATGCATGGCTTTTTCAAGTCAACATTACCATGGTGTTCCAATTGCTTATCATTTCTTATCTATTCTTTGAACCTATAGACGGTAAATTTATGGATTTCGTGGATGACACACCTGGCAGTGAGACAAACTTTACGAGATGCCAAGGTGATTTTCTCCCTTCCATTGGAATCATGGTTCTTCAAATGCTTCAATTATCTTCAAGTCAAAGGTATATATGAAGGAAAAAAAAAACATAGTACGTACTTATTATGATGCATGATAAAATTCTAAATACTATTTTTGATAGAGGTTAGAATCCTTGATTGGAAGGCATCTTCGATCTCCAAGACACTCACATAAATTGTGGTTATACAATCTCCAAGACACTCTCATAAACACTGGTCACTATAAGAAATCTGCGTTTTTGGAGTTGTTTACAAAAAACGTGTCTTGTTTTTATAAAACATATTTTGTTTTTATAAAACATATCTTTTCTTCTGAGACATCATTGTGTTGGACGGTCAACAGACACAAAGGTGTGAATTTGATGTGATGTTGCAAAAAGCATGTGCTGCTAAGTTGGAAAGCAAGTAGATGCTATTGTAGATGGAGATGTTCTTTCGGAAACTCAAAGTAATTACAGTTTGGAAGGCAATAAATGCATGATATAATTTYATCCAAATTAGAAGGCRTACGATGTTCTATYGTAAATTCTAAAGCTTCAGGYTTATKGTGAGGTATTGTAGTGGATGAATTATTTTTCAAATTTAAAGTGTCTGAATGACGCACTAACTCAATGAACTCCTAACACAATGATGACATTGAACTTCCTTGMATTAGCACACCATTTTGAAATAAAACTTTAAAAAAATAAATTTAATTAAATTATAAAAATTAGTCAAAAAAATTGAAGGCTAAATTCACTGTGAAGAATGAGTTTAGTATCTTCGAAACTACTCCACATATATATTCAATCAATACTAAGACTTTTACATGGAATTAGAAATGTTCATTTCAATTGTTTAAATGTTGACTTCTCTTTAATATTGTGACATCCCGTCATTTGTTTATATTCCCCCCCCCTCAAAAAACCATTTCTAATACAACCTTACATGTTATTCTTTGATGAAGGAAACATCTTGGCAAATCTTTTAAAATCTTACATCTTTTCCAATTTTCCTTAGTGTGCTAGCAATCAGTCTTTAATAGTTTGGCAATTTATTGTCAAATTGCACTAAAATATTTGGTATCTTCAAAAATAATTTAAAAGTTTGGATGAAATCATCTAAAAATTCCAAATAAAATAGAAATCTTGAGTGGGATGAAATCAACAAAATCTGAATTTAAACAAAATTAGGTATATGAAATGTGCTAGTGTGAAATTATATATATCATAGCAAGATGAATGTTTAAATTTGGAGCACCACTATAATCCTAAGTATGACCACTTTGACACTTTGCAAAACATAAGAAAATAAAACTTGCTAACAATCCGTGGATGATGTGAGCTAGGACCCATTGAGTCACCTAGGACTCACTGTTCTTTTATTTTGCAAGTTTTTGCAAAATTAAATGTGAAAAATAGTATAAAAAGCCCCCAAAAGAGTATAATGCCAAAATAGGTATATTATATGCCAATATAGTATTTGGTCATATTTTAAGTGTTTTTACCCAAATTTTGCTTGTAAATAGGTTAGAATCCACATATTTACCAACCTTTTGTAGAATTGCCTAGGATGGCTTAACTTACCATGCATGTGATAGTAAATGGCTGAAATTGGTATGAGGGAACTTGATGAAAATCCTAGAGCCTAGTTCCACTGATAAATTTCAAGTTTCCGCTCAATTTCTATTTTTTGTAAAAGCTCCAATTGTTAGCTCGTAGGTTGGAGAAATGCCCAAAAGATCAGTGGAAGAAATCTACAGCCGGAGGATGATGTTTTGTGGTTGAAGTCACTATAGGAACTTAGTGGCAAAGTTGTTTTGCCAAGATTCCTCTTCATGTGAAAAATTCCCTGGAACGCGATAATTAAAGGATGGCATGAGATTTTATTTGCTTTCGACAATTGTGTAGAGTCCGGAGATGGGCTTACACAACCTCTGCGGGATTTCATGAGAGGTTCCATTTCGGAATTTTGGAATTTTTTGATACCTTAAAAAATACCTTTACAGATGGTCAACCAACTTAACCTCCAACAAGAAATTCCTAGAAATTACCCTGGTTGTGGTAAAATCTCACTAGAAACTAGAATAGCTTTTTTTACGATAATAAGGCGCTCCAACAAGTTTCAAGGCATTCTTGTAACCAAAAGTGCTCAAATTGATAAAAATCCTCCAAGAATCGGCAAAATTAAAGTTACGGTGGAGTTTGACTGGCGTTTAGGAGAATACAAAATCGGAATGAGGTCTAAGTTGGGTCTTTTCTTCCTCCTTCATACCTCCTAAAGAGCCTAGGTAGTCACTTTTCATAGAAAAATCAAACTATGAAAGTTGGATTTTTAACCTTTTTTGGTGTTTTATTAGGTCTAGGCTTTAATGCGTTTTCAGCGAAAAATGTAGGGGAGGAGGTTCCCGTCAACGGAAATGACTTCTGAAGCCAATAACGCAATCCGTTTGTGATTTGGAGTTAATCTCCAAAAGTGAGAGTTGTGGTCTAGTGTAAAAAGTCAAAATGGTAATTTATGATAACAATCCTAATTAATAAGATTACCACTTAGAAATGAGAAGAGGTGGGTGCCCTTGGAAATGTATGTAAGGATGCTCACTTTTCTCTCATTTCACCTCATTTTGCCAAGTTTTGGCTTTGTACACGTCTCGGGTAGATTACTCCTTGTAAGTTTTATACCCCCCGTCCAACAAAGGGGTATTTTTTGGGGGGCTATTTATTTGTTGGGTGGAAATAAAAGGGTCTCTATAATTATGTAATTTAAAAAATTATCCTATATTTTGGCCACTATAATTACTTCTACTATTTAGGTCCATGTTTTTTTTGCTTGCTTATATTATTTATAAAGATTAGAAGTGAATTGGATAGAAACGTGTAAGCAAAAGCATTAGAGGAAAAAATACAAAAAATGCATGCAAGTATTTCAACTTTTGGAATTTGCACTTTGTAAAAACTTGTTCTTTTTTCACACCCTACTTTTTTTTGTTGAAGACCTTAACACTATGTGAAAATTGTGGGTCCTTTTTATACCCTATTTTTTTGGTGATTAAACATATATTTTGATAAGTTTGTCTTTGTTTGGCACATCCTATTTTTGTGTGTTAACCCCTAAAGTTCAATGACTATATTTTCACCAAAATTGCTGCCAAACTATCATTTTAGTACAAGTACCAAATTCTGAGAAAACACTTTTTTTGAGATATGTAACCATAAAATCTTGTAGTATGCTCACTTGAGAACATGTGGTAAAAATTTCAATAATTTCCACCATGTGGATTGCAAGATATAAGCATTCAAATTCACTAAGACCAATTTTTTGGCCCTGCGAAAACATGGCAGAAGCACTTCAAAGTCTCACTTTTCTATGAAAAAATGAAAAAAGTCCAAAATGTTGGTGCTTCTTTGGATTCTTTTTCCTTGACAAGTTGGTTGCATGCTTGAAATATTTCAGATCATTTGGAATTGTACAACATATASGAAAAAAATAGTAAGTASAWAGWAGTAGAGAATKATTCAAAATACTRAATTGTTAAAAAATTAATTATGAAAWTRAAAAATGCCTATCCCAATGGTTGGAATGTTGTAATAAACAATGTACATCCTATAATATTTTCTTTTCCAAAAATATTGATAATTGAGTAAGATGAAAGACTTCAAAGTTTATTTTAGAGTAGAGAATCACTACAAGAAAATGGATGTATGAATAATTTGTCCACAATGACTGCACCGACAACAATGACTTCACAATGATTTCAAAATGACTATTTTGCAGTCATTGTTGCTGTTGCAGTCATTGTGGACAAGTTATTTATACACCCATTGTCTTGACATGTAGTCAATCTATAATTACCCGCAAACAAAAAATCTTCATAACTTTTGACTCATTGATCAAAATAGAATGATTCAAAGCTTTTTGTGTATATATAACACTAGAAAATCAATATAAAACTGTTATTTATTGAAAAAATGATTTTTTCTAATCTACCCAAATTGCCCATTTACAAAAAAAAGTAACATGTTAGGCCATAATTTTTGACTTGTATATCCAAATTTCATGAAATTTAGTGCATATTAAAGATATTCCTCACCCCCACCTTCTATTAAAATTTGGGCCAAAAATATGGAAATCTCCAGCCACATGTACCTGCCCAAAATTGCTATGTAGCCAAAAAACGCATGCCGCTCTTTAAGGATTTGAGACCCACAAATTTCATGTGAAATTTATGAATTTTTTTCACACCGTTTTTTTTGGTGATAGTATTTGTATTGTGTGAAATTCGTCTTTGTTTGGCACATCCTATTTTTTTTTGTTAAGACCCTCAAATTTCATGTAAATTTGTGGATCTTTTTCACACCCTTATTTTCTTGGAGATAGAATTTGTGTTGTGTGAAATGCTTTTTTCTTTCCCACACCCAATTTTTTTTGTTTGAGATCTACAAATTTTGTGTGAAATTTGTGGATTTTTTATCAAAATATAATTTTGGGGGGGTTAGGCATTTTATTTTGCGTGATATTATTAGGTACTTTTCACACCTAAGTACTTTAGGTAGAATAAATGGATTTAGGACGAAATTCTTTGTTGGTTCTAAAAACTTCTTTTTAAGCTTCAAGATGCTTCATTTATTCTTTTTTTCAAAGACGGTCAATTTTCTTCCATTGATTTCTACCCCATGTTGCATTAAAACAATTATACATACAACAAGCAACTAGCAGCTCTTCAAAATCACCATGTAAAACTTCTTCGAAACCCTAAGTTCTTTGCCGTCACTTACAAATTCAATGTTGTAATATACAACTTTGAGAAACGAGAAAACACTTGCACCTTAATCCTAAGCGAGCAAGAGCATAGGAAATTGCAACTAAAMGAAAAATGAAACCCTAACTGATCTGTACTGCTTTTCATCCACTACATGACTTTCTACCCATCACAACCTGGCCCCTTTTAGCTGGTTGTACACGGTTATACCAAATACAATATTGTAGTACTACGCACAGGATACTTTCAAATTTAACGCCACTACATTATATGTAATAAACCTTAATGGTTGGGATTTATTGTGCCTCTATATTATTTATACTCTTTTTTCAACTTTGAATGTCTCTTATATTATTTGTAAGTTCTTTATAATTTTTATCTCAAATGAATTAAAACCTATCTATATTATGCCACACTTGGTTTTTAAATAGCACTAAGTAATCTACCCAAGGTACACGTTGGTCCAATAATTTGGACTTTTGGTCATTTTCAAGCCAAAGTTGTAAACGTGGTGTTTTGGAGCATTTTAAGCTCTTTTGTTAGTATGTGTGCAAGCTTTGAAGGACTTAAGGTCCCTTCAAATCTTATTAACAAATATTTATATGTGTTTTTGTTAGATATTTGTTAACTTATTGTATTTTGTACAAACTTCTTGAACTTTGCTTTGGTTTGAGTTTCATTGTTATTTTGTACTAATTCTAAAGAGAAATCCCACTTTGTACCTTGGCGATGCCACTTAGTGGGGGTCTAAGTTCATGTGGTTGTTCTAACAAAATTGTATCAAATTCTTGTTCTGTAATAATTTGTGGTAATACTAACAAGTGTTGTTGACTTTTGTATTAAACTATGGTCTTATGTGAATATTTAAAATATTATTTGACTTGTCCCATTCAAGAAAAGAAAACTTTGACTTTGAAATGCATGAAGTTTTTAGAATTTTATAAGAACTCCCACAGTCGCTAGGGCTTTGATTCTGCTGAGAGTTTTTGTAATATAATTAATACTTGTTTAGTTGAAAACTGTCTCAGTAATTTTCTTGTCCCATTCGAGACGTCAAAGCTTTGAATCACTAGAAGAAAACCGCGTTGGACTACCCAAAATCTGCGTTGGATTCCCCCAAAACTGTGTTAGATTAAACAAAAAACATCATATGGTTTATGTTGAAAACCACGTTGAAAACACTGTGAATTGTGTTACAACTTAGGGAAACGCAAAATGTATGTTGGATTCTACGGTGTCTATGTTTCTCTTGGTTTTCACTGCATTTTCAACATGGTTTTCAACATAAACCATATGATGTTTTTTGTTTAATCTTACGCAGTTTTGGGGAATCCAACGTAGATTTTGGGCAGTCCAACGCAGTTTTCTTCTAGTGAATATGTGAAATGTAGTAAGTACTAGTATTTTGTCAAAATTTCCCAAATGGTGAAGCTTTGAACTATAGAACTTTAGAAACTCCTACAAAAATTTAATTAGTTATAATCATTCCAAGTTTAATTTCCAAAACATGGTTTTGAGAATCCAAGTTTAGCATCCAAAAATTAGTCACCTAATTTAAAGCATGAGTAACATTTTCTTGAGAACCGCAAGCAATTTCAGTTGTGTTTGCATGTTGCTTAGTGTGTTCACTTTTATATTTATTTTATTGGTGAGAATGTGTTCCACTTCCCATGCTCTTATCTACGTGTACAATGTTTATGATTATTTGCCATGTGCAATTTGAAAAGGCAACTTTAGTGGTCCCTTCAATCCTCATTTGGCAAGACAAGTGTCACATGTTTTCTGCGGAATCTCGTAATTCCTACTTCGAGTGCACCACTTTCAGCGGCTTACATGTTTGCGTGTTTTCTATAACCTAAATTCATATTCTAGGGATTAGGACAACATGTTTCGTGAAACAAATAATCATTTCTGGTAACGATGATGCAAACATATGCCTCCGTGTATGCGTTATAGAGAATGCCACAATGATGTTTCCCGCAATTGCATAATTAACTTTCCAACATAGGGATCACATTTCTGACATTGCCACAATATGTTTGATCCGATTCATGCATGTTATATTAAACAAATTTTTGTTATGAAGAACATTGATTCAAACATGAATTTTAGATCAGGTGCGTTCCATTCTTGGACAAGATTCATTGATGTGTAGTAATTTAGTTGCTTATCTGATCGAATGCAAGTGTCGTCTTTTGCAACATGGTGTTGTTGACRTACATTRGTATCCAAGTTTTGTGGCGAGASTTTCGGGATTAAATCATMATTACCAYACCARAATTCTKTTCARATCATCGTCRACTCAATGATAACAAAACTATAGTAAGGAATTGCAARTCTGTTGTTGTGCAAAACACTGACAAGTCCACAATTACCCAATTCCAGTATTGAATCTCGTTTTGGTTCTTATACAAGTTATCATTGATTCGATGATGACCCAACTTTAGCAAGGAATTCTAGCTCCGTTCTTCTACAAAATATGTTTAARTYRATTGACCRAATCCCAATATGGAATTTATATTTAAATTCTTGTGCRGGTTATCGTCRAGTCAAGGATGACACAATTCCATTTTGGAATAACATTTCCGTACCCTAGCAATTATTGTTGAGTYAACAATATYGAATTATAGTATTGGAATATATTTTTGTTTGATAGAAGATTATYGTAGAATTGATGATAACCCGATTCTAGTGATGTATTCAATTAGTAGTAGTATGAACATAAAATCTTGATAAGATTAGAATATAAATCCAATACTTGATAAGATTTGAGAGTTGTCTTCGAGTTGATGATATGTCAATCAAGTTAATGTTATAAGATATGATTGATTTTAGTAAATTACTCAAGTTGTCATATGTCTTAAATTATTCATGAAATTATCGTCTCTTTGTGTGGATTGGATCATGTGACAACATGGAATATTCTTTTTTAGTTGAAAAGAATATATCTTGTTGAATTTCACTATTTCTTCACCTTGAGTTGTAGAAAATATTTGTTCCCATAAATTCTATCTTTGACTCGATGATAGTATGGTGTGTCCATTTGCGCTGTTGATTAGTTACGGAGATTGAATATATTTTGTATGGTGTAGTTTCATTATCAAGAATTATGAAGCTATACATCTATCTTTGAATCAACAATGAATCTTATGTGTTAGCAATATGTCTTTCAGGATGGATATTCACAAGCTTCATGACTTCACAAATCTAGTGCCTATGTTACACCCTGATGTCATTATTTGCGACGGAATTCCTCGTGCAAAGTGGTTTAGAAGGTGTGTTGTTGCAACCTAAATTTTTGAATTTTCTGTGATAATAAGAACTGGGAACGGAAACCATGCAGTTGGAATACGGATTCAACTAAGAAATGACAGAAAATTAGAATTTAGTTACAACATTGAAGTGGTGGAGCATCTGGCAGAATCCGGTCTAAAAGTACCCAAGACAGGAATCCTACACAACTTGGATTAGAGTTGAACCGGATAGGAGGACCGGACCGGATTGGGTCCGCAGGCTATATTAAGCCTAGAACTGCCAGATTTCCTCCTTTTTCTCTTGCTGTCTAGAGTGTCCGCGACGTGTTCAGCTCTCCAACCCGGGTCACAATTACGCTAGGGAACCTGATCTTCGGATCTCTGAATGGGGCTGAGAAAGTAGATTGGGGCCGGATCATTTCTGATCTAGTGGCCTAGCTTGTCAGCAGAGTGGGAAAGAGTAGGGCCACACCTGTGAGTCCCTACATCTCCCATTTGTACAAGGAGAGGGAGCTCTTGTCAAACACGGAAAAAAAGACTTTTACGGCACAAGAGTCGCTCCTGAAGTATGGAGAATTGGACAAGGACGGGGATGAAGATAAACTTTTCGATACCAATTCCGATCCAAATGAAGACGAGGACGAGGACGATCTCGGACGGAAAAGCAAGCGACATAAGACTACATCGCCGACCGGAAGAGGGACTCCCCCGTCACAAAATCCTCCAGTCCAAGAAGAGAATCCACGGTTGCTGCAGCAGCCAACAACAGGACCGGATTCGCGTCCAACTGACTCGGGGGATTCGGAAGTAGGGACTTCGTTCAAGGGCCTCATTGGTATCCTGGCCAGAATCCGAACAGATTGGGAGGATAAGCGAAGTATCCTTGCCAACATCGGCACATTGGTGGGGGCAAACCCGGATAGCAAGTTGCCGGGGAAAGTCGCAGAGTGCATCTCGGATCCGACAGAGAGACGAGAGCAGGAGTAGGAGATCCGGTGATTGACGGAGGAGGTCGACCGGCTGAACACGGAACTCCTCGTAGTTCAAGAAGATGCCGCGGCCAGAAAGGAGGCATCTAAAGGAATCCCGGTAGTTGCAGACCGGATTACAGCAATTGTGGGTATCAAGGGAGAAATCTTGGCTTGGAAAGGAGGCATCTGAAGGAATCCGGGTAGTCGCGGACCGGATTACAGCAACTATGGGTATCAAGGGAGAAATCTTGGCCCGACCAAAATTGTACGAGGAGCTGGAGGAGAAGAAACCTTCCGGTTCCCGGATTGTGAGAATCCTCTTGGATTACTCGGAGATCATTGAAGGAACTATGCGGGATTCCCGAGAATTGGTCAAACGGATCGAGAAGTGCAGCAAGAAATTAGTGAAAATTGGTTGTCCAATTGGATTCCATCTCTCAGATTGTTCCGTTCCGAGTGAATTCCATGGCATGTCCATAAACTTAGACCAGACGTTTTCAACTCCGGAGTCCAAAAAACAGCCGAGGGTGAGAAGTCCAGCTGGGGAGGCGGATCATATTGACTTGGGTTCGCCACCAGCTCCTCATGGACCGGATGTGGACGCTGGCAATTCTCGCATCCAGAACTTAGCTGATACGTTTGTAGTGATGGATAAGGAGGTAGAGGAGCCCACCATTGGCTCCGTTATTAGGGAAGTTGAAGATTAGATTGGATTTTTTAGGTTAGCCAGTTAGGAACGGAACTGGATCCGTCCGGGTAGTTAGGATTTAAGGCCGATAGTTAGGCAGTTTTTCCGGGCCTCGCCGCCCCTTCTGTGTTTTTGTGTGTTATTTAATTGAGCCCTGCGAGGTGGGCTGGGAGTCTTTTTATTGCAAACTCGCGTGTACTTTCTTTTTGCTCTCTCTTTTGTATGTCTCCCCATGCTTGGCATGATTGTTTGAGGAGGAGTAGGGAAGCACATTCCGGTTGGCAGGAGGAATTCTCCCCTTGGTGACACTATAAGAAACCCATGTTTTAGTTGATGTGGACAAATTTTATCAAACGGATTTTTGTGGACATCGAAGGAGACGTATCGTGTTTTATGTCATCAAAAACATTTAATGTAATATCAATGGTGACATAAAAACACGATACATCACCTTCAATGTCCACAAAAATCCGTCTGATAAAATTTGTCCACATCAACTAAAACGCAAGTTTCTTATAGTGTGATTGTATCTTCAATTCTATGTGCATGTGAGTGGGTAAGTAAGCGTTGGGAGGGAATTCTGGACTCCTCAGCACTCTGCAGTCTTCAATTCCGGGTGAGAAAACCGTTGGCTAGGCTAGGCAGATAGGGAGGGAATCCTTAGTCGTGCTAGAACTTATGGATTGGAAATTTGGTTGAGTGTCTAAACCTCCTGAGGGGTCTCATCATCCAAAGATTGGTAAACGGGAGAAGGTCGTGTAGGTGTTGGAACGGATGGGTCCACTTGCAACCACCTTAACTTCGCACGGATTGGACAGGAAGTCAGGGTCGTTGTAATATGAGTGGATTGTACGGGGGGTTTCTGAGTGGCTTGTGGTTTAGATTAGCTTCTGGATTGCTGTGAGGGACCAAACCAAATCCGGATTAGAGTAGGAACTTAGGAGGTTCGACAATGGGTCTTTAGCCACTATAATTCACGTTAGGAGTGGTGAGCCTACCACTCTAAAAACAAGATGGTGGTCCCTCTGATGGTTAAACAGAGGTAAAGTCAAGCCAGATTGGTTCAGAGTGTACCCAGGACCGGAAGTTGTAGGGCCTTGGGGTTGTAGTTGTTTTATGACATAAGAAATTGTTGGGATTGGGAGAGGATAGAATCTGGTCCTGGACTTTCTGTGTGTTTTGTGGTTTTGAGTTTCCGGTTGTAGACCGGAAAGGTGAGAAAGTGTGCTTAAGTGTACAAAAGAGCTAACTACTTCACAGAATCTCTTGGGTTCGATCTTTAGAGTCACTTTGTTATACTCTAGGGTGGTTTTTGTGAGTATAATAGGGTATTTACCTGCCCTATGCTGCGACATGCGTCACCATACGAGATAAAGCGAGAGATGTGGACCTGGAGCTTGTAATTGACATAGATGGGAAGGATCTAGGTGACGACCTTGTTGCARTTCAAATTTGCGGAGTCTTTATTTGAGGAAGTGGTTCCGTCTACTTGGAGGTGGTCACTGCACTCTTAGGATATCAAGCGAGTGTTATTGAATGGTGTCAATTTGTATGACCATGACCAAAACCATATTTACAATACGGCTTTGAGTGCTTTGGGTCAGAGAATTTGTAAAGGGTTTGGTCCTACGAGAGATCTCGTGAGAGGGTAAATTATGATGTCTCTCCTAAGAAATAAATGTTTCTATGCATAGTGCATCTTTGAAGTGTCTACGAAAACATGCTGCGAGAAAAATTGTTGCTAGCCTTTTCCGTGTAGAGAAATCCTTGCCATTCAGACTCAGCTTCATGAGCAAGATGAGTTCTATAAACGCAAAGAGACACTTCTTGAGGTGCACAGGCAGATCCACAAAGATAGTGCTAGCAAAGATTGCATAACCTTGAAAGAAAAGGAAGTGTGTTCTAAAACATGGTGGATTATTCATAGGGTTTCAAAAGCTATTTTTTATAGGTACAAAGAAGAGGCCAAAGCTAGCAAGCAAGCTGAGGCGCATGGAAATTTGGGATCCAAGAAGCCTTGCACGCATACGGTGCAAGCTATCGCCATACTCCAGAATTTGATTGTGCTTCATGTGGACAAAATGCGGTACAAAATAAGAACATTTAAATATCTAGAAAAAAAGTCACTGCAATGGTTCTACCCTTTGCATTTCATTGGAATGATCAATTACCACAAATCGATGAGAACAATTAATGCAATGTTAAATTTAAAACCAATATCTTTTAGTGACTGGAGCAACATTCGCAACGCTTCCTTTTCAAAATTCGCTCCGAAGGTTCGTGGAGATACTTTTGCTCAGTGTGGTGAATGCAATAGATATAAACAATTGAAAAGCGCTTGCACACCATTTTCAAAATCACAAGAGCAGTGGACCAATCTCTTGGACTTTTACGTTGCTGCACCAACGGCCCATAGAGAATTTTACTATGGAAATCAGGATATGTCCAAGAGGTACCCCAAAAAAAATGTTGTGCATCATCCATGATAAAATAGACCACTCCAAGACTGCTTCACCACACTTTTCTCACAAGACCAAAGCAATGGATTCTTTTATGAAAATGCATGTTGCTAATATTGGTATAATTACTCATGGCCATGGCAACATTTGACATGCACACTATGGCATGGACATTTTTCCAACCACTTCAAATCATATCATTAGGTGCATTGCAAAGTTATTGCGTGACTTAGAAGGACCTTCCAAGAATTTTTTGCACATGTTATTTTCTGTAGAGAACAATCAATCAGCATTAACACAAGCACTATAAGACAAATCAAGCATTTGCTTGTATTTCCTTCTTCCACTTCCACAAGAACCACATTTGTTTTAACCAATATTGATTTTGCAACTAGACAATGCATTGGGAGACAATAAAAATCGATGGATTTTTGTTGTCTAATCTTTGCATGTATGCAAAGGTATTTTTAGTGAGGTGTACATCAACTTCCTCATTGTTGAGTACACTCACGAAGACATTGATGCTCTTTTTTGTTGATGGAGGAGCAGGTTGAAGACAAATAACTACCCCATACTTTTCAAGTTTGTAAAATCCTTCATGAATTGAGAATCGCACCTCGTAATTCCTCACTTCATTGAGAAAGTTCATAATTTCAAGGCATTTGTGAATGGGTACTTAGGCACTAGTGGGGACTTCTTAAGTAGTCATTCAAAATTTCAACAATTCAAGTTTTACATGGATTCTAGTTGATGTCATTTAATGGAGCATAAGAATCTATGTACTGACAAAAATGGCTATCCAAGCATGGCAAGGGGATTCGCTTATGGTTTGAGACTGAGGACGTCCGTCCTAAAGTGCCATGCGGTAGTACATCACCTCTAGCTCCACATCCGATGAAAGCCCTTGAGGAGGTAAAAAAGGGTTTGGATGGTTTTGTTGCACGTTGGAAGAAAATGTCGAACGACAAAGAAAGCTAAGAATTTAGGCGAAAGAACAGTCACCTAGAAGATTATTGGAAAAAGCGTGAGAATTGCTTTAGATGCACCTCTTCAAGTGCGTAAGACATTACTTGATGGGTTTTGGCCGACTTCTAGGATCACCCATGACTAGACAATTTGAAGGTAAAGAAATGGCACACTGCGTGAAGAGGATGCGGAGGATGGCAACTTTGTTGGGCGAAAGCGTGATCGTCTGCGCAATTTGTTCCGTGTTAATCGTGATACATTTGTAAGTTATTTTGTCGTGGTGCGTCCAGCTGATAGTGACCCAAAGCCATTTTGGCTTGCTAAGACCATTACAAATCCCAATCCGGATCTCGACCGTACGCATATGATTGAAATTCAATATTGGACTCTATCTTCAGATCAATTCATTAATTTGGAAACGTATGCTAGATAAGACACAAAAAAGGGAATGTGTGGCTGGAGGATCATATAATACCTTCAACATGGTTGAGCAAAAATTGTATCATGACAGCTTGGAAGCCACGTTTTTTAAAGGGAAATTCAGACCCAGAGTATCAATTCTAAAACCGCAAATTGACATCATTAAGGCATTAGTGGCGACCTTTACAGTTGATACAAACAATGATGAATCTATGGGTCAAGGATGAATAATTTGTTGTGTTTTAGGAGACTATTGTTTTTTGCAATTTAAAGTAGACTAGCAGATTGCTCTTTGCATTATGATAAACTCAGATGTTAGAATTCACATGTGTATCAATTTATAATT
The DNA here is from genome assembly GCA_006891605.1 of Pleurozium schreberi. Taxonomy (NCBI): domain Eukaryota; kingdom Viridiplantae; phylum Streptophyta; class Bryopsida; order Hypnales; family Hylocomiaceae; genus Pleurozium; species Pleurozium schreberi. The sequence continues at coordinate 110,296 of VACF01000525.1, read as the reverse complement.
ATACTATGGCTACGTAAGTGATTTTGATTTTTATTAATAGTAAATATATTTTTTATTGTTGCATTTCAATGTATTGCATTGACAGTATTTTTTGGGAAATATTTTTTGGTGAGATCTTCCTTGTGTGAAAGTTTGGTCTTCTAAATTTCTAGATAAGTGGTTTGATATATGCAAGTTACAGTTTAAAGAAATGTCTCAACTCATGAAATTTTGGTGTGTTTTGTTTCCAAGATCATAAAAAATAAAAGAATCCAAATATTGGTTGCAAATTTTTGCTCCTTTTAAAGTGGTAGAAAAGTAATTAAATATGTAATTTGACATTTTAAGTCTCAATTTAATGAAGCTTGTTTTATACTAAATATAAAACTGAATTAAAATGAGACCGTAACTTTTCTCATTTTAACGAATAAAGCTTCTTTGGTTTTAACTCATCTTTACATTTAAAATTAGATTTTAAATGTTATTTGAACTAGTGTGGCCTTTATTGTTGCTCCATGAAAAATAGAAATAGAAATATATTCTAAATTTTTAGAACAAAAAATAACTCAAAAATCCATAACTTTCATAGTTTTATATTGTAGGTTGAAATGCCAGAAAATCAAGCCCGTGCATCCTACCTTGCCAAGGGCTTTCCAACAGTACCTAGAATGCGACCGGGAGACGCACGATCTAGGAGATCTCAATATAACAAACAAACAAAACAAAACAAAATTTATCTAGAACATCCCTAGATAGGGCCATGATTTGATTAAGTCTCAGCTTTTAGAAAACCACTTTTGGATCAATGTATGCTCTATGATAAATCTACCTTGTATTATATCTCAATGAACTTGAGTGAGATATATCACCAAACCTTATCCATCATCATTACTTTGTAAATATGAGCTTTGCCAAGTGATTAGATAGGAAGATCAATGTCAAATCAATGCCTTTGTGTGTACAGTACTAGGATAATATACCCCAAAGTCTGCATAAGACCTATATAACTATATTCCATAAGTGTAGGACATAAAACTTTTGCAAGTTATGAGCAACTAACAAAACATTGCAGCATGAGGTGTTTGGTGAAGAAGTAATTTTAGCAGTTTGCCAAAAGTCCTTCAAGAGGTTGTGGGCCTCACCTGTGCCCATCCCACAGCAATACAACAAATTGGAGAGTTAGTGAGGAAACAGCAGGTGTCTACAGCCCACAACGCATGTCATAGCTGTCACTAGGAGTACAAGAAAACAAACCACCACAACACGACTAGAACCAAATATTCCTTAAGCTCATCTGTCAACCTGGCCGATTGGACGTGACGAAGAAGAAGCCATTTTCACTCCCAATGTTTCCGCCTCAGTTTGTAAACAATAAGTCACACCGGCAACAGTGTTGGCTCGAACTGTAGCACCCGGCAACAGTGCTGTCTCGAACTGTAGCACCAAGTGGCTAATCTCGGAATGAAGACTCTGTAAGACTATTACTAAACTCAAGTAGCCAGTCACACCACTCACGCCACCACACAACAGCTTGGAGCAAACTCAACCACCGGAGTATGAAACTGTCGTGGTCCCAAATTTCCGCTAAATTTATCACTGTAAATTTAACTTTGGAACCAAAAGTGCGAGTAACAAAAACATCCATGAACAATGGAAATTCTTCATTAGTAGTTGGACTATAATTATGTCATTCAAATAGCCGTCTGTTGTTTAAATTATGAGAACTCGTTACAGCCCTTGGATATAATTACATGGTATGGCTACTACTGAGCTTAGTAGCTGGCAATAAAACACATTAAAGGAGTAATTTAACAACTATGTATGGAGGCTAATATGTGCATTTAAAGCACTACCTACCATCAAATCAAAGAGATTTTGCAGATTCACTCCATCTTTAATCCCAATGGGAGGGAGGGAGGGAGATCTTTTAGCATCTATGATTCATCTTCCAATTTTTTCCTTAACCACTAAAGGATCTTCTATTTTGTAAGACTTGTCCAATGTCCATGCTTTATTTGTCATGATAAGTTTCTATTCATGATAGGATAGAAGCTAGAATATGTCTCAGCTATAATTAATGCTAAAGATACAGTCTTGACGCCATAGTCTAGACAAACAAAACAAAACAAAACAAAATATAACAAAACAAAACAAAACAAAACAAAATAAAACAAAACAAAATAAAACAAAACAAAGCAAAACAAAACAAAATAAAACAAAACAAAATAAAACAAAACAAAGCAAAACAAAACAAAGCAAAACAAAACAAAATGAAACAAACAATCCTAAGGTATGGATTTACAAGTTCTTTTTTGACTTAAAGTAGAAGAACTTTGATATTTTTAATAGCTCTCTTGACTATTTGTATTCTATCTTTCTTAATTTTATCTATTTTATAAAGTGTGACATATTACTAAAAATCTCTAGAAGTGATCTACATAAGTGATTTTGAATTCAAAAGCTGGATTTTAGTAAATCTTGAATTCTAATTTCAAATGTATATGGTTTTTGTGAAAAGAAAAATAAGAAAGAGCCAAATTTATGAACATGCCTTTGAATCTATTTCCACCACATCCTTTTTTCCCAACACACATACTATAAATGTATAGTGAGACCCACCTTCATCTATTTTGGTGTTTTTTTTTGTCCCATCATATATATTTTAAATAACAACTTTTACAACAAGGTGTATAAATTATATCTATGATTAAATTCTTTTTTCAACCTACAATCTATTTCTTTAATTCCTGTTGACTTTCTCCAATTTAATTTCTATTTTTTTTAAAGTCCTCTATTATTTGGGATATTTTAAAATTGCAACTTTTGTTTTCTATCACTACTAATTGATTTATAATTATTTTAAAATTGAATGATTGTGATGACATAAGCCTTATTTAATGCTAACAAAGTATATTCTTGAGGCCTGACAACTTCATTTAGTCAACTATGGATATCATAATCAAGTAAATCAAAAATATTTGCTTAACACGTAGTTACTCCTATTTAAGGGGATCAAACTAGTCCAAAGTTTACTATGCCCAAAGTTTTGAGTAGCAACTCGGAACTTCTACATCTACTTCAAACACCTAGACTCTCAACACAAATTGCACTATCCACTTATTCTTACTCCATAGCCTTTCTAGCAAGGATTATTCTTGCATTCCTTATTTTCCTCTTTGGATTAGATTTTTTTCAAGCTTTAAGTTTGTTTGTTTATAAAACTCCAAAAGCTTCAATTTACATCATTAGATTAAACACATTAGATTTTACTTTGTAACAGCTAGTCTAATTAGCTTTCAAATTGTATGAGTCATCACAATTAATCAACCCCACGGCAAGTCCCAATAGTGGGTCAAGGCATGCCTACTTTCTATGGTGAATTCTCAAGCTTTGTCCCACCTTGATGCTCCACATTGTTTGTAGGTTTTTGTTCCTCTCTAATTTCTCCCTAAATTCTTAATAAAAGTATTTAATTTTCTTGTGTTAAGTTGTTATTAACTGCTTTATTTTTCATTACTTCTCTTTTAGATCCATGAAAATGTTAAGTACATCAATTAAAATATAAAAAAATGCCAATCCAAATTATTCGACATTCGTTATATAATAAATACCTCATAAAATCAAAAATAATTTTTTTCAGTAGGCAAAATCAAACTTTAAACCCAAAGAATGCTTGCTAAGACCAAAATACAAGAGATCCATCATAGATTGCCCACCTTTTCCTCAAGCTCCATCAAAAGAAAAAAACAATAATTATTGAAGAAATGTGATTATAATATATGAATGACATAAAAATATAATTGAAGTGAAAATATGAATGAAAAATATATTTTTCACTCTTTAAAGTTTAAACATGTTCTCTGTCCAAAGTATCCTTGGATTGCTCAAAAAAAAATATGACTAACAAAAAAACATGACTGCAAAACATATCTAACTAATAAATATGACTGCAAAATATAACCAAGGACTCTTCAAAGATGTTCTCTACCCAACTTTTCTTTGGGCTGCCCCCAAAGGAAAAAAATATCACTACTGTGGAAATATGATTGAAAAATATGACTGAAAAAAATATGACTGCCATGTATGACTTGGTATTCCTCAAACATGTTCACCATCGTTCACTATGAAGTATTTGGAGTTCCCAACAATTGTATATTATATGTCCATGAAGTAGAAGGCCAAAATATGACTAACAGTTATATTTGTAGTCATATTTTTTTTCAATTTGTTGGCCTTCATAAATATGACTGTGAGCAATCACCAATCATCCTCATTCATATTTTCACAGTCGTAAAATATCCATTTTGTAATAGTAATTACTTTAAAACATCTCATTTTCCAATTATCATTGAAAGGATGTAAATGTCAAACACAATCTCATAATTCCATCTGGTCATTTTTTGACAGAAATCTATTGATTTAAACAAATTTTTGTCAAAAAGTGACCGAATCAATGAGACCAAATCAACAAAAAAATTGTATTTTCTACTAGTGACATAAGTATCCTCTTTGTCTTTTTACTAGTAAAAAACGCAGGAATTTTGATAGAATTCTGTTGATTTGGTTGCGTTGTCTTGGTCAATGTTCTATTGACTTCAATAGAAATCTATAAAAAATTAACAGATTTCTGTTGATATCAACAGAACATTGACTAGGACAATGTGACCAAATCAAAAGAATTCTGTCAAAATTCTTGCATTTTCTATTAGTGTTTAGAAGTGTCTTGCTACTCATGAAACGGRTTCCATCCACAAATTTGGCTATGGAAAATACATCTTTATGAAATCCAAAATTTTCCACATACGATCTAAACTCGTACATGTGTCTGTGATTGACTCCAAAGTTGTCCCTGCTCCAATTTGGACTCTCAGGTATTTTGTCTTTTTTGTTGTCATCATCATCTTGAAGCTTAGCATCCTTGTCTACCGACCTTGGCTTGTCTGAATCCTCCAATTACACATTCAGATGGTATAACTCTTTTTCATCATTTTCCTTTGATGCGACTATGACTTTGGCATTAATGTACACATATATAAAATTTGTAGCTCTTGAGGGCTGCAACTTGTTTTGAGATTTGTTGTGCATACAAGTATAATAACTCCAATTTCATTCACACGACAATGATGATACTGGTTGGGCCAATATCCTCTTTGCAATTAGAGCAATGAAATTCCCACATGCACCCTCAAAATCCCACCAGGCATGTACTAACAATTTAGAGTCACTTGGCTCTAACATGTTGTGGAACGGAGGTTCTCTTATGCAAAAAGCTACAAATTCCTTCAGYACTTAAACACTAGTAGAAAATTCAGTTTTTTTGTTGATTTGGTCGCGTTGATCTGGTCACTTTTTGATAGAAATTTGTTGATTTCAACAAATTTCTATCAAAAAGTGACCAGATCAACGCGACCAAATTAACAAAAAAATTGAATTTTCTACTAGTGTATGGCATTGGGGTCATTTAACCCTCTAACATTGTATGATAAGAGTTTAATTTTCATGCAAGGTTGGATTGGAAGTATACCTAGCGCTCCCTGTGCGATTGATTGAATTAGAAAATTGCTTGGCCATATAGTCTMATACTACCAAGTCTTGTTGAGAAGAGTGAGCTTCTGTGGCAAATTGAGACAAGTTGGAGGCTCCATGCATAATCCTCGCCAAAGCTTTGATGTCCCGGAACAAGAATTCTCCATTTGGTTGATTTCTAGTAACCATCTAGATGGAAGGAATCCATTATGGTAAGGCCCGCGATATATGATGGAAGACTCTAATAGCTAGGGAATTTCCATTATCTGCTTCCGGGCCAAAGGTACTAGGGTGATTGCYGCTTGTGAAGAGGTTCAGTTGGGCATCACCGTGATTATCAGTGTCGATGTGAAGAATTAGGGTTTGGAGACRGAAGTGGGTTTTTTTAATGTTTTGTTTGCAGATTAGGAGTGGACACGACATGAGTAGAATTGAAATTGTTGTCTCTAAAATACTTGGGGTTGGTRGCTTTGCCAAGTTCCTCACTGTGAGTAGTTTGTGAGATCCTTGACAGGGTTGTGTCTGTTGAGCTATTTGGGGTGATTGGTATTATCGAAGTGTTGAGAATCACGGGGACATTGATGGAGAGGCTAGGACTTTGTGGAAAATCTATCAGGCTAAAGCTATTGGGATGTATTGGGATCAGCTCTAGAATATGCAATTTAAGACTACTGGTTGGAGTACTAGGATTTCCCTGATGGAATGAATGGTTCCTATGCTAGTGGAAGGAGGTTAATAGAATGGAGATATGGAGGGTCTATCTTGGGACAGTAGCATTGGAAGTAAGGTTAGCTGATTGCGGTGCAGTTTGCTAGTTGTGCTAGTAGATGGGGATTGGRTRGGTAGAGGTTGATCTAAAAYAGGGTTAGCAAGTTGACTYTRTCTAGGGTGGATATTGTWTGGCTTTTCTTTAGAGATCCTATTGTTCAAATTTTGTTCARCCTCTACCCTGTCTCAACTYCTTTTTAAATGAGACCCTTCGCACCCGGTAGTGGTTAGAGCTTGCCGGGGTTGCTGATTGACGGGATGTATGACCTTTGTAATGAAACCTCACTTCCGTAAATCCTTCTGCTTCAGGGCTTGGTGGAGAATGTCAATAAGGTTGATAGTGACTTTGACCKTGTCGCTTGTATCTTCTAATTGGAATGTCTTGACACTAGCTTCGACCATTTGATACATTCCACCTCTGTCCCTGGGGACGTGTTTCAACAACCTGAAACTCCAAGTGTTCCATCATGGGATCAATATCCATGACAGTGTGATGGGAGTTCGGGAGGCTAGGTAAGCATTCCGTCCTACGACAAGAGGGATCTTTGCACAAACTGCATCCAAGTTATTTGTCTTCATAAKTAGCATGGATTACCGCCACACCCTGTACGCCGTCTTCACTRTGTAGGATCGATGCCCATTCCTGATCCAAGTTGAGGTCCATACAAAATCTATGAAATGTAGAGCTGAATCTGAAAAATCAGTTGCTAAGATCTATCGTTTGTGCAATCTAGGCCTAMGTATCCTYACAACACCCAAACGTTGTGAGATGACACAGAATATCTTYCYAGGGGACCCTAATATGTTGTTGCAAGCGTAAGGTATCCGGATTAAYTCCCTTATCTTTTTGTCTACCCGTTCTCTCTCTATTCCARATGTKTATCTATSYGGAATCCAATCCGGATCYGGCCTCTTTCAGCTTTCGGTTACATCTTCCTTTATTRCACTGGGRTTTTTATGCCATTATTTTATCYTSAGGGAGTCCGCCTTTCAYCTTRTAAAGGRKTAAGGACTCACCACTTGTCTCACAATCTCTCCTCTTTCAATAAAAACACAAACACGAATAACATAGTATTGCAACAACATCGATAAGAAAACACCCTCAGAACTTCTCGGATGGCCTATACARAAAGTAGGTCACTYRAATCCGTCTCCCACTTTTCCCACTACAACAACAAATCAAAGACACTCAAAATCCAACATGGRGATTGTTCTCTAGAGGTTAGACTGATCATGTGGTTGGAAGACCATCCRRTATGTAGGGATTTCCACTRGCGSTCGCTTACCTCCATGCGGAATCACTRGATTCCRGACCTRCATCCGCACCACTTYTCTCAYCGGATTGCCRTTTYGCTCATTTAAAGGCACCACASTCAAACTATCTTTCACAAACCTAAAACCTCAATACAAACATTYTCACATAGTCTAACCCAATCCTCCAAGATCCGGACTRCCCCTTTTCTCACCTCTACTTAYACTTCCATACTCAAGCAAACAATCCAAGTAGAAACTCCYACAGTTGAAGTAAAACCAAAATGCCCACTTGATGGGTCAAGTTAAGGAAAAGAGTACAATAGATTATTGAAAATGATAGGATGGAATGGAAGGGCAATAATCCTACCCACCCTTTAAAACCCAAAACCAAAAGAAAAAAGCCGCACCAAAACTCTAGACAGCAAATCAAATGATCTCCCAAGAAATCTGGAAAGTCAAAATGTCAGATGCTAAAAACACAAAACCCGGGCTCATGCTTGGAAATCCATTCCGGAACCTAAAATCAAATCCTAACTAACTGAAAAACATTCTAACTACTTTCCCTTCTTTGACTTCTTCGAAAYGCTGCCGACCAAACTCAATGGCATCCAGACAGCCGTCTTAATTGGAGTTGTGACCAAAGTTGTTTTGACATTTGCACAGGTTTAGATCTTTTTTGGAACTTGCGGAGGGAGAATCCTCGTCATCTGAACCCATTTCTTCCTCACTAGATTTAAACTCCTCCTCGGACTTCTCGATGATCCAAACCTCTTCTTTTTTGACAGATGCTAGGGACGTATCCTCCAACACAATCTTCATGCTCTTCTTCCTTGGCATAGTCTACCGCATGTACTCGAAATCCGCCGGATGGGTCCGAGCCAAATTCAAGCTTCCCATCCGCTTGAACAAATCGGTCCAGACTAGCAGTATTGGTACCTTGAAAGCGCTCGGCTGCATTGAACCGGTGGTCGGAACACTTATTGAACCGATAAGTTTTGGTGAATCCGCTACGCTCTTTTTCCTAAGTTCTTTTTCTTGCTCATCCATCGTCTTCCCAGTCATCTTGCTTGTTTGCGCCTGACGAGAAGGTTCCAGAGGCTAAGGAAGGATAACCCTCAAGTTTTCCGTCGCTGCTCAGTTTGAATTAGTGGAGTGTGCTTATCCGGACTCCCTTCCATAAAAAAGATTTCCTAAAAGTGGGTGAAACCCATAGGTCAATCTGGATTGAGATTCTCCAATAGTTGGCGCATTTCTCTCAATACAATATCAATTTGGGATGAGAAATCCACCAAGATTGTCACCATCTTGGATGCAGTCATAGATGCTTCCTTAATAATCTGAGCATCATAGAGTGCGGCCTTAGTGACAACATCAGCCGGTTTTGCCACCACTCTGGACAAACCCTTAACAAGATGCAGCGCCTCCTTCTTCTTTTGTCTTGACATTGTCAACTTCCTTTTTGCCCCGATCACCCCGGTTTGGAGGTTGACCCGTTCTTTTGTCAGTTTCCGGCTCTGCTCCTCTTTTCCCCTCATCGCCTCCGAACTAGTCCTGTCGGAGCACAGGGTAGGTAAATACCCTGTTATACTCACAAAAACCACCCTAGAGCATAACAAAGTGACTCTAAAGATCGAACCCAAGAGATCCTGTGTAGTAGTTAGATGATTTATACACTTAAGCACACTTTCTCACTTTTCCGGTCCTCAATCGGAACTCAAAACCACAAAACACACAAAAAACCCAGGACTGGATTCTATCTTCTCTCGATCCCAACAATTTTCTATGTCACCAAACAACCACAACCCCAAGACCCTACAACTTCTGGTCCTGGGTACACTCTGAACCAATCCGGTTTGACTTTACCTCTGTTAAACCATCAGAGGGACTACCATCTTGTTTTTAGAGTGGTAGGCTCACCACTCCTTCCGTGAATTATAGTGGCTGAAGACTCACTATTGAATCTCCTAGCTTCCTACTCTAATTCGGATCCGGTTTGGTCCCTCACAGCAATCCAGAAGCTAATCTAAACCACAAGTCACTCAGAAACCTCCCGTACGATCCACTCATATTACAACAACCCTGACTTTCTTTCCAATCCGTGCAAAGTTGAGGTGGCTGCAAGTGAACCAATCCGTTCCAACACCCACATAGCCTTCTCCCGTTTACCAAATTTAGATAATGAGACCCCTCAGGAAACTTGGACACTCGACTGGATTCCCTACCCGGAAGTTCTTGCGTGACTAAGGAATCCCTCCCTAACCACCTAGCCTAATCAACGGTTTTCCCACCCGGAATTGACGACTGTGGAGCGCTAAGGAATCTTGAATTCACTCCCAACTCTTACTTACCTACTCACATACACATAGAAATGAAAATACCACACCAAGGGGAGAAACCTTCTGCAAATTGGAATGCGTCCTCCTAACTCCTTCACATACAACCCTGCCAAACTTGGGAAGACATACATACGAGAGAGAAAATAAACAACATGAACGAGTTTGCAAGAAAAAGACTCCCAACCCACTCCGTGGAGCTGACTTAAATAACACACACAAAAACACAAAAGGGCAGCAAGGCCCGGAAAATCCGCCTAACTACTAGCCTAAATTCCTAACTCTCTGGATGAATCCGGTTCCGGTCCTAACTACCTATCAAAAAAATCAAACCTAATCTAATACTTCCCTAATCACAAAGCCAATGGTGGCTCTTCTACCTCTCGCTCCATCACTACAAACATATCAGATAAATTCCGGATGCGAGAACCGCCAGCGTCCGGATCCGGTCCATGAGGAGTTGCTAGCAAACCTAAGTCAATATGATCTGCTCCAACAATTGGACTTCTCACCCTTGGTTGTTTCTTGGACTCCGGAGTTGAAAACGTTTGGTCCAAGTTCATAGGCACATCTTGAAAGTCGCTGGGAATCGTGATGTCCGAAAGATGGATTCCGGTCGGGTAGCCAACTCCGATCAGATTCTTACTGCATTCCTCGATCCGTTCAACCAACTCACAGGAATCCCGCATATTTCCTTCAATTGTTTCCAAGTAATCCAAGAGGATTCTCACTATCTGGGAACCGGAAGGTTTCTGCTCCTCCAGCTCTTCATATAGTTTTGCTCGGGCTAGAATCTCCTCTTTGATACCCAAGGTCGTTGTGATCCGTTCCGCGACTGCTTGGATCCCCTCAGTTGCCTCCATTCTGGCCGTGGCATCTTCTTGGACTACAAGGAGTTCCGCTCGCAGCCGGTCGACCTCCTCCGTCAATCGCCGGATCTCCTTCTCTTGCTCCAACTTCTCTGCCGGATTTGAGATGCACTCTGCCACCTTCCCTGGCAGCTTCCAATCCGGTTCTGCCCCCACCAATGCCCTGATGCTGGCAAGGGTCCTTTTTTATCCTCCCAATCTGTTTGGATTCCGGTCAAGATGCCATTGAGGCCCTCGAACAGAGTTCCTACTACTGAATCCTTTGAGTCAGCCGAGCGCGGATCCGGTCCTGCTGTTGGCTGCTGCGGCGATTGTGGAGCCTCTTTTTGGACCGGAGGATTCCGTGGCAAGGGAGTCCCTCTTCCTGTTGGCGACGTGTCCTTTTCTCGCTTGCCCTTCCTTCCGAGTTCCTCCTTGTCCTCCTAGTTATCTCGATTGGAACCGGTATCGGAAAATTTCTCCTCATCCACATCTTCATCCAATTCTCCATACTTCAGGAGCAACTCCTAGGTCTTGTAAGTCTTCTCTTTCGTGTCTGACAAGAGCTCCATCTCCTTGTACAAATGGAAAATGTAGGGACTCACCGGTGTAGCCCTACTCTTCCCAACTCTGCTGACAAGCTGGGCCAACAGATCGGAATGATCCGGCCCGAGTCCACTTTCCGGGCCCCGCTTAGAGATCCAAAGATCAAGTTCCCTAGCGTGATCGTGACCCGCATTGGCTTTTCCGGATGCAATACCGGAATCAGGAACTCCAGCAGGTGGCGCTCCCAATCATCCAGACAGTCCTCCACCGCGTACCCGTCCTTCGGGTTGACTGCTCTCCGGAACTTCCTTTTGATGTATTTGTTGCTCCGGTTCGCCATCCTGTGTCCGCCTTCTTTGAAATTGTAAACCTTTCTCCATGCTTCTTCCGTCCACTGATCCGGCAATCCGCGGATGGTGTTGTCAAATTGATTTGCTATCCATGTGAGGAGTTCCTACATCATCCGCTCCTCCCGGAGCCCCCATAGTTTGTTGATTAAAGCTGAATATTCCATGGCTTTGAGATCCTCTACTAGCTCGGTCTTTTTCGGTCCGTCCAATAGAATAACCAAAATCACCTTCTGGAGCTTGACTTCGAGATCGGTCAGAGTGGTACTGCACGGTCTAGGTCGCCTTAAGATAGGCATGGACACTAAAATTACCCTCACCAATATCTGCTCCTAACCTAGCCGCACGTCTCGATCCTCAATCTTCTTTTTGACCTCAACCGGCACCTACAAACAACCTCACAATCTCACACTTTTGCACTGATCCGCTTACACATCGCCAATACGCAAAAACACTTGCTGACAGAGAGCGAAACACTTTGCGGACACTCTAGACAGCAAGGGAGAAAGGAAGAAGTCTGGCAGTTGTAGGCTTAATATAGCGTGCGGATCCCATCCGGTCCGGTCATACTATCCGATCCAACCCTAATCTGAGCTGGGCAGGATTCCGGTCCTATGTACTTTTAGACCGGATTCTACCAGATGCTGCACTACTTCAATGTCATAACTAAATTCCATTTTTCTTCTGTTGTTTAACTGAATCCGGATTCCAACCAAATGGTTTCCGTTCCAAGTTCTAGTTAACTTAGGAAAAATTGAAAATTTAGATTGCGACAAGGCCGTTGCAAGATTTCCTCTAAGATCTTATCTGGCTCAAAGCCCAGCTCCTCGAAGATGTCGACTAGAGCACTTGCAAAGGTGTCGTGAGACGCTCTTGCTCGCTTCATCCACTCCATTTCCACGTCATAGAATTCTGCTACACCTTCCGCCCTCTTTGGTCGTTCCGGATTCTTTGGCCTTTCTGGACTTAGCAGGCTTTTTTGTGAAGCCAAATCGGGGGACTTCCGTTTCCTCCTCTTTGCGGTCAATAAGCGGTTCTCCCTTCTTTGGTTTCCTTTCCAATCCAGGCTGATCCGACTCCACCTCAATCGTAAGGCCGTACTTTAGGATTTCAGATCCAATATTACACTCCAATACCTCCCCATCCGTCAAAACCTCGTTCTAATGGTAAAAGTGGAAGAGGTATGGATTGGTAGGGTTGGTTTTTACCTTCCATACTTGATTTGCTATCTTTGACACTACTCCCGCGATAACTTTTTTGCCATTGTACAAACCTACCTTCTATTGCTCCGAAGATTGTATTCGCTACATTAATCGTAACTCGGGTTGGTTTTTCCGAATATATGATTGAAATCAAAAATTGCAATATTTGTCTATGCCTCTCGTTTGCACAATCGCTAATAGCGTACCTTTTTTTTGCGTGAGCCAGATTCGTTAACTTCCCAATTGCAAACTTATCCGCTCGGGAGGCAAGTCCAAATCCGGACTTCTAGAATCTGTAGACGTCAACCTAAGCTTTTTCCATACAAGTCATGGGGCGACTCCTCACTGTCAACTCATATTAATTCAGAACTCTCATGATGAGTTCCTAAATCATTTGATCATTTTTCAGGCTCCGCGGCCTCCTGATTAACTAGTAACACCTTATGTTCATTAAATCCTCGTCCAATTGCTTTTGGATGCTTGCTTTGGCGGAGATGGTCAGACAGACCATCTGAGCTGTAACCGTATTCTTTTGGTTACTCCCTTCCACCATGGAATATCAGCAGAGAAAGTCAAATCCGTACAGAAACGCTAACGCTACAATTGCGATCACTATCTCACCACTCTTTCTCTCAACTATACATGTGTAAGAATACCTCGGGGAAAAGAGGGAGAGAAAGAAATGGTGGAGGGTTGTCGCAGCACAGGGTAGGTAAATTCTCTGTTATACTCACAAAAACCACCTTAGAGTATAACAAAGTGACCTCTAAAGATCAAACACATGAGATCTTGTGAAGTAGTTAGCTCTATTACAAGTGAACCCATCCGTTCCAACACTCAAATAAAGCTTTCTACCGTTTACCAACTTGGATAATGAGACCCCTCAAGAGATTGGACACTCAACCAGATTTCCCACCAAGGAGTTCTAGCAAGATTAAGGAATCCCTCCCTGTTCACGTAGCCTAATCAATGATTTTCCCACTCGGAATTGAAGACCATAGAATGCTGAGGAATTGAAATTCACTCCCAACTCTTACTACCAGCTCACATGCACATAGAATCAAAAATAGAGTACCAAGGAAAAAATTCCCCTACAAACTGGATTGCGTCCTTTTAACTCCTCACTGTACGGCCCTGCTAAGCTTGGGGAGACATACAACAAGCAAGCAAATAGAAAATGAAAAAGAATTTGCAATGAAAAGACTCCCAGCCCACCTTGCGGGGCTGATTTAAATACCACACAAAAAGTACAAAAAAGGCCAAAAGATCCCAAGAAATCTGCCTAACTATCAGTTAGGATTTCCTAACTACCCGGACGGATCCGGTTCCGTTCCTAGCTACCTTAACACAAAAACAAATCAAACCTCCCTAACTAAAGAGCCAATGGTTGGACTCTTGACTTCCGATGGCATGACCTCGAAGACTTTGGTCAGGTTCTGGCTACGCTACCCTTCAGCACCAGGGACCGCGCCGATTTGGTAGCAAATCCAAGTCAATCCGCTCCGACACGATGGGCGGAGTTGTCTTCTTTCGTTGCTTTTTTGATTCCGGAGTTGAATACTTCAGATACATGGAGATTGGCACATCCGGAAACTCATCCGGAAGTGACAACTCCGAGAGGTGGATCCCCTTGGGACAAGCTGATTTTACCAATTACTGGCTGCATTCTTCAATCCGGTCCGCAGCCTTCCTTGCCTCCTTCATCGTCACTTCAATCTCCTCCGAGTAGTTGGAGAGGATCCTAAGGACGCGGAAATTGGATGGTTTCCGCTCCTCATGGACCTTTGCAACAAACAACCTTGCTTTGGCGACGGTTGCTCCAGTCTCGCCAAAGGATGTTGTCACCCGCTCAGCTACCTTCCGGATCTCATCGGACATCTTCCGGTTGGCAGTTGCATCTTCCTTTGCCACGAGGAGTTTTGCCTTCAAGTGGTCCACTTCCTCCTGCAGACGTCAAATCTCCGCCTGTTGCTGCTTGTGCTCGGCTGAATCCGAGATACAATCTGCCACCTTCCTCGGCAGCAAACTATCTGGTTCCGCACCCACCAACTTCCCAATTGTTACGAGGGTCTTTCGTTTTACCTCCCAATCCATTTTGATTCCGCTCATGATTGCGATGAGGTTCTTAAACGGACCATCGGACTCCAAATCTTCCAATACAGTTTGGAGTTGTTCCGGTCTAGCTTCCGGTTCAACCTCTGGACCCTCTTCTTGTATTGGCCTGTTTTGACTCGGAGGCACCKCTTGTCCAAGCGGTGATGTTGTCTTCTGCCCCTTAACTGTCCTATATGCGTCTTCTTCCTCGTCCTCTGATTTTTGATCGAAACCGGATTCGGAAAGTATATCTTCATCCGTTTCCGATTCATCGTACTTCAGGAGCGTCTCTTGAGTTTTGAAGGTCTTCTCTTCTATATTCGTCACAAGGTTGCGCTCCTTGTAGAGGTGGAAGATGTAGGGATTCACGAGTGTGGCCCTACTCTTCCCTACTCTGCTGATGAGTTGGGCAACCAGATCGAAAATGATCCAGCCCCAGTCTATTTTCCGTTCCCCGCTAAGAGCTCCGGAAATCAGGTTGTCGAGGGTTATCGTAACCCGTGTCGGCTTTTCCAGATGCAGGATTGGAATGAGAAATTCCAACAGTCGGCGGTTTTGGTCCTCAATGCAGTCCTCAACTGCATATCCGTCCTTCGGGTTAACTGCTTCATGGAACTTCCCCTTGATCCTCTCATCCTTCCGGTTGGCCATCCCGAATCCGCCAAACCAGAAATCGTAAACCTCTCTCCACATATCCTCGGTCCACTGGCCGAGTACCCCTCGAATGGTGTTGTCGAACTGATTAGACAACCTCCCCATGAGTTCCTTCACCATCCGTTCCTTCTTAAAGCCCGAGGGTTTATTGATCAACCTTGAGCATGCCATGGAGTTGAGATCCTTCATGAATTCCGTCTTCTCTGGTTCGAAAGAGGAAATAATCGGAATCACCCTCCGGAGCTTTATTCTTTGACCACAGAAGAACTAGAAGGTCCTGGCCTAGGTCTTTGTAGCTTAGACATGGACACTAAACTATCCTCACTACAATCCGCTCCTAACCTAGCCGCACGTCCCGTTCCTCACAATCTCTCTCCGATCTCAACCGGATACGGACACCTGCAAAAACAACCTCACTCCCTCACACTTCTATGCTCACGCTGATATTCCAACAATCGGAAACACTTGCTGGCAGAGGGCGGAACACACGCGGACACTCCAGACAACAAAGGGAAAAGAAGGCAAACTGGCAATCTCAGGCTTTATATAGCCTCAGGACCTCAGACTGGTCATCATGACCTAATCCGGTCCAGTCTTTCATATCCGGTCCAACCCTAATCCGGGTTTACAATGGTTTTTGTTCTAGATAATTCCCGACCGAATGTCTGCCAATTAATCCGCTACTTCATTTTCACTATTAAATTTCATTTTTCTTTCGTTTCTGAATCTGAATTCCAACTGATTGGTTTCCATTCCAAATTCTAGGTAACTTAGAAAAATTAAAATTTTATGTTGCAACAAGGGTATAAGTACCCGTCTCCCTGTCAATGGTTTAGGGGAGAGTCGTTTCACCAAAACAGTATGCTAGATTTCTAGGTCGGTATTGAAGGTTGTAGGTCTCCCATATCCGGATTTTCAGATCTGATTTTGATCTAGTTACGGAAATTCCGTAACAGCTCCTATGCAATCGGAAAGTGAATAAGACCAAATTTACACATACATGGCTCTACTTCCGATTACGTACCAAAAAAAATTGAAAATTCAACCCTATCTCAGTTCTATTTCATCATAACTCTTTTTGTCCACGGCTCTTATACTCCCACAAGATCCTTCCTAGATGTTGAGCAATAGATTCTGAAGAGGCAATGTAAGGTAGAAGGAGGTTATCAAGTGTTAACTAGAATGGATGTTGAAATCCTTTAGGTGCATTATTAGAAAATTTATTTTTTCTATTTCTTTGGTCGCAATGATTCGGTCATTTCTTGACAAAAATCTATTGATTTCAACAGATTTCTGTCCAAAATTAACCAAATCAAAGCGACCAAAGAAATAGAAAAAATAAATTTTCTACCAGTGGTGCAAGCGGATTGAATGATGGGAACCATCTTTGGTAGGTTGCTTCCCCTCCCAAAAATATATGTAGAGGAAGATCTAGATTTCTACGTAGTGCCTCACAGCTATCAAAATTAACATACCAAAATCCATTTCATGTAATTTTGTGAATGATAATGAAGAATGGGTGAATGCGTTTTCCTAGGTCTTTAATCCAAGACAAAGTTGCCAATCCATCAAGGGATCCTCCAACAAAACTAGCAACAACTATGTAATCCTATAAATAATGGACTTTGGTGGCAAGATTGAAAATGTCAATGGGGGGATGTGGCAATACAATATGCAACTAGATTAGCTTGCTTGTCCAATCACGATGTAAATGTGGCAAAAGAGATTTGCCCACTTCTGCTACGATCGGGTTAAGTTGAGGTGCCCGGTAGGTGTGCCTGAATGTCTCTTGTTGCGCAGGTGGTGCAGCGGGTCCTTCTTGATTGAAAAAAGTATTGTTGTTGGACGGAACTTGATGGAATCCGTTGCAACGGTACTTTTGGTGGTCTGTATATGTTGGGGCTTGCCCTCAAGCTTCATGACAAATGGTTTGCYCCACCATAGCTAAAGACYTGCCTTTAGATCTGACATAAGAARAATAGAGTTCTCTTCCAACTTTTAACGCATGGTGACGATGCATTTCTAAATATTGGTCAACAGAGTAATGACATCCACCTCTGACCACATCTTTGTACAAAGCCATACCACAACCTATCTTCTTTAATGCTAATCGTGATTTAGCCTACTGAAAGAGACACTATTAGGGTTCAAAAAGAGAATAGAAATCAACTAGCAGTTTAGGCACGACTGATTTGATTTTAGATCTACAACCACCATTCGCACTTCTGTGGTGTGCGCAAATCTGTACTACCAGTTACTCTCTTTTGGAAGCACGCAATGTTGTTAACTGAGCAAGAAGATCTACAGCCGTAGTCGTATGAGCTTTGTCCATGATCCGCATTGCAACTCTYCAATCCTAAAAATAGACTTCAATACCAAAAGATTCCAACAATTTTCATGAAAAAAGGATTTTTCATGAGGGAGATATGGCCCTCCAAAGTCTACTGAATTCACAAAATGGAAACAAAAATGAATAAATGAAACAAATACACCTATAGATTTCAAGGGACTCCAACCATGGTGCAATGGTTGGAGACTAGTACTCTTAGCCAAGACTCAAGAGGTCCTCAGATCAAACCCCAAAGGCAGCGGGTAGTCCCTAAATGTATTTTTATTTTTTTAATATAATTTACAAAACCAAGAATCATATGTTGATACTTGGTCCAAACCAATTATTCCTAACCAACAAGAAAGATCAACGCAAATTCTKTTGTTTTTTTCTTCAATCAAATTGAATTCTTCTGGTAGTGCTTGCATATTGGAGTACAATCTTTGGGAGGACTAATTCCTATTGCAAAAGGAAATCTTGTGTAACTAGTTCACTTTGTTTTGTTCATTTTTGAAGCCTAATTTACAATATTGCAATCCYAATTCTAACAAGCAAGGTGGCCAGCGCAATATGATTTACAAAACTTAAGGTTGTTGGAGTTGTGGATGTTTGTGGTCACTAGCTTACAGCATGGATATCCATCATACCACCTTTCCATCCCATCCAAGTTGTTGGCTGCCGCAGAAGAGCAAGAARAGCGAYCTGGAAGCAATTCAACAATGAYGTCTTTTTTGAAATGTGTTGGCAAATACAACTCATGATGGTGCTTTACGGCGTTGACATCCATTGTTGGTAGTTCATTCCAAGAATGATGAACAGTTGCTAGTGTCTTTAAGCACTCGATTGCACTGACTTGGTGAGTAGGAGATGGGTGCACTGTCTAATGTTTTGTCCCCAAAAAGGTGTTTTTTTGCTCAAAGCTTTTTCATCAATATGTTCTTTCAGAGTTATATTTGGAATGAAGRTTTATGAGGTAGTTTTAGACATTGAGTGATTTTTTCAAATTTTAAAAAATTGGTTMACTATTTTTAACTTGCCCCCAATTGGATGTTTTCTTTAGCCATTTTGGAGGATTTTAGTAGTATTTTAGACCCAAAAATCCAAATTTGAAGTTTAAAATTGGAATTCAAGTATTTTTACCAAAGCTACGTGGGCCCAAAAAGATTTTTTCTAAAATTATTAGTTTTTACATAYTCAATATGTGCTCAAAGTGCAAAGATCACAAGTGCAAAGATCACAATTTTTTTTTCCCAATGCAAAGATGAAAATGGTTGAGAAAGAGCATCTTCAAGTTAGAAATRAGAGAAATGTTTTTGGAGATTTTTTTGACATCTTTTACAATTTTTGAAAAATAAAGCATCAATGTACATTTGCTTGGCATTTTYCATCACTCTTTGAGTGTACATAACTTTTAGAGATAAATTTTTCTTGGCTTGAATTTTCAAAGATGTGCTTTTTTGAATGCTTTACAAATAATCCATATTGTATTTCATTTTTTTAAATTTTATTTCAAAAGTCTGAGTACTCTAGTATTAAGGTTGTTTTGAGCCAAAAATGACAAGTGTTTTTTGCAACTACCCATGTAAGGCATGTCGATTGTTGAATTATCCAAATGGAGACTTAAAATTTTTGTTAAAACACTTAACATGGAAAATGGAAGTCCATAGGCCTTGTAATTTACAGAGTCTAGGTACTAATACGACACTAAATTACTCAAGTTGCTCAAACACCACTTTGCAAGCCATATTCTAAATTGGAGCCAGAGTGCTTTATTTTTGTGATCTCATGATGTGGTGATACATGCTTCTCGGTTTYTTCCTTTTATCCTCCTTCCCTTCTAACTACTCATAACCGCTAGCTCATAACCGAAACCCCCATGAATGATAAACTAACGGAAACTACCTAGTCAATGATAACAAGGTTCCTTTGAATAGATGAGGTTCCAGTTGGTAGTACAGATAATCAAGGCGATTGTGGCCACATTAGTACTAACAATGGGCTTCTCCTTCTTGACCTTTGACAATAGAAACGGTTTGTTCTAATTCACCTGACTGAAACAACTTTTCCTCTTCATTGTAGATGAAGGACTTTACAAATCTAAAGCGGACAAGTAGGAGATGATTCTTGACTTTGGCTCATTCTCCATAGTCTACTGGAAACACAAGCTGGACATCTTAACCATGCACTCAAATATAAGCCATACTCACAAAACAGGGGCAAGAGCTAAAGGAACTTGGAAGGCAATGGGACTTKGAGAATTGTGGAGGCATCCAAATTTGTATGGCCATATATAGTACCTTTCCTTCATGAAATTTAAATTTGTGTGAGCAATAACTTAATTATAGTAGGTATCTTACATTTTCATCACAATTAAGCAATGAAACCCATTGCTATAGGAAGTTGTATCTTATGCATCATCATCTAGACAGTTGTTCATTACATGTAGGGGACTTTGGAATGATTCAAATAGCCTCGGCATTTAAAAAATATTGTCTTTTATATTGATATTAGAGATTCCTCACCTATACATCTGAAGTTGTGCAAAGTAAATTGCAGCAAAAGTTTTTGAAATTGCCAAATCATTTTAATGCCTCTTATCAATGAAAGGGCTACCATTTGCATGACTTAATGTGCTTGACTACTATGGGCACAAACAAACTTATGCATGCCACGTTGTATACCTAGGTAGAAGTGCTTGAGCCATCGCATATGTTGGTGTGGCGCATCCTAACCAAGCCCATTCAATTGGTTTTTGGAGACTTAGACTGTGTAGAGAAGAGGGAGGTCTTATGTAGATTGCTTTATTCCATGCTTGTAGAAACACCGAGTGCTAACCTTGTGCCAATTGACGTGAGGAGGAGAAAAGGCGTAGTTGTATCTATATTTCATTGTCTAAGGCGCCAAAGAAGTCTAGGATGAGTAAAAAGAAGATAGTATCAAAAACTCCTCAGTCCACACCTAGAAGCTTAGGAAGTACCTCCGCTTTGGTGGAGGCGGTAGCAAAGGAGAAAAAGGTACCTTTGGAAGAAATTTGGTGCAAGCTACGACATGCGACAGGAATCAAATGGCTGTCAAAATGAAGAGGAAGACAACAATGTTGCCATTATAAGTATTTTTCACCTCCATCTCATTTCAACACTTGAGTTGCAAGTGATTCTACCTATCTTTCTTTTGTGCAACATATAGGACACACTTGTATTCAAATAATGCAGTTTTTTTAAAACTAGATTACATAGGATTTTTTCATTTCAAAAAGATATTGAGGGGAATATAGAATTGGGAAGAAAAGAATTAATCACCATGATTAAACTAGGAGGTACATGAAGATTTATAAGTCGAAGCACTAACAAAGTAGCCAGCAGTATTTGTGATTTGTAATAAYGTATGCTTGTGCCATGCTTTCAAATATGTTAAGTTTAATCTAACAGACTAAAAATGAACATTATATTATTGAATGTGACATATTATTGAATAACATGATGTCACTAGCAAAGCAAGCATCTGCTGCAACATGGGCCATAACCACCTTTTGAAGATTTTCTAATTTGGAAGATGCATCCGCACCATGCAAAGATTGGATCTCCAATGTTCAACCACGTGATGCCCCTAAGGTTGTGGCCCTTCCATTGCAATGTTGCCATGACCTTGAGCTTGCTTATCATGCCTATTGCCAAGCCAACTTGATGTTTTGCAATCTAAAAATTATTACCAGCATTTGTTGCCATGATGTGAGGAGAAGAAGGAGGAGAGGGTGCCGGAGACAAAGAAGACACAAAGCTGTGCCAAAGATGGAGACAARGAAGGCAAAGACAATCCAATATTGCAAGCGTACTAGATTTTGAGCACTTGAAAGGTCCAAATTTCTTCAAATTTTCACTCCTTGCAGTTCTTCTATGCTCCTCCATTGTCTTGGACAAGCCGCTTTAGATTTTGAAAGGTGAATTGAGAGGGAACTCCCAATGCAGTGAATTTTGACACAAAAGCGAGTTGGAAGTGGCACACGTGTGGTAGCGCACCATTCCATCTCGACTCCTCCACTTCAAATCTTTATTTGGTTTCTATGTCCAYGCTAGCTAAAGAGCGTTGAGTGCGTGAAGTAGTCCTAGCAAGCTAGCTTGAGCTTTGGAGTAGGCTAGCTTGTAAGTGCCCACCATAAATTGGAAAAATGAAATGCAAAAAAAAGAATCCATTTTGAGGGGGTCAAGTTGGCACAACTCAAGGGCTAGTTGGATCCGATTGACCCTTGGAAGGTGCCTGCTCAACCCCCTCAAAATGGTCTCCCCTCGGAAGTTTGTTTGCCTAGAGAGTGTTAGGTGGCGCTTGTGTGGGTGCTTCATTCCCACCCTTGGAATCAAGCRTACACAATTGTGTTCTTGTGTTGTCAAATTGTCTTATTGGTGTCTATACATTAAGTCCAAATATGCCTTCCAAAAAATGGATCTTTAGTATAAAGGTTCTATTCTAAATCCTAAAATTATTCTACTTTGTAAAAAATTAGTAAATGACTGGCCTATAATTTAACTTTTGAACTAGGCTTGCAAAAGATTAATCAATCAAAAGGACAAGGTAGGTTGAATTGTAGGATTTCCAAAATCTTTTTCAAAATGATAATAGAATTGTCAAATTTGACTTTCTTACAACAAGATAAATGCAAATGAAATTTGTATTCTGATCTAGTGGTTAAAACTCCATCCGCTTCTYTYTCCTAATCTRACTTTTGAAATTAACTTTTGTTTTATGGTTTTTTTTTTGTATTACTTCTATCTAGGTTGTGACTTTGAGGCAAATTGGTCAATTTTAATGGATTTTCACTCAATTCTATTCTAATCTTGATTCAAAGTATATCCTACTCTAACTTGTTTGATAATAATCCAATTTTTATTGCTAAACTAGTTTTGAAAACCTAAAATTATTATCTAATAGACTCTGACCCTAATTTGTTCCTAAGATCCCTCAAAAGATTCCTTGACATTATCGTTGGTATTCATCCGTTTGTGACTTTTGGAGTTTTTGTCTACTTTCAATATTTAATATCTTTTTGGAAAGCTACTGAATTTGTCTACCTACTTTTGAATTGAAAACCTACTTTTAAAATGAGCTTAATGGTGTGAATTTAACTTCTAGCTTCTATCGCTAATGCTTTTACTTAATTTAATAATTTTTGTAAAATATGAGCAATAGAAAAATGGATTCAAAGACTAACCTCAAACCTTGCATACTCAATGAATGCATCTTTGTATTCCATATTCAAATCTCCGTTGTGAAGTCCTTTGACTTCCATTCGTATTTTGTCGTATTTGGTAGTAGTATTTCAAGAGGCGGCATCATGGCTAATTCACTCCAAGTCTTCTTTCCTTGTCCTCCAACCTCTCTTTCTTTCTTCTATATGCTCTTTTGATTTCCTTTATCTTTCTAATTTTCTATTCTCTTTTCAAGTGTTTTTCCAAGTCAAATACTAAAAAATCTAGTAGAATCTAATCTCTATAAATGTGTGCTAAATAGCTTAAAAGTGAACTAAGGCTCTAAACAAGCCAACAAACTTTTTCTCACTTATAACTAAATTCTAAAACTTCTTACAAGTTGAGATATTCTTTGATTTGTCTTTTCTATTTGTCTCCTAATCCAAATTTAACTATAGCTAAAAGAATCAAATTTTCCAAATGGAGGGACTAACAATTCTTCACTAACAATTCTTCTTTCTTTCCAAGTTCTAACTTGCTAACCTATAAAACTAAGTATTGAACTTAGTTTCCACTTCTAGTTTGAACTTAGTTTCCACTTCGAACTTGAGCTTGATTTGTGAGCACCAGGATGAGCCAGATGCTGAGTGTTGAGAAACAGAGTGGTCAAGAGCTGAAGTCAACGTCGGTTGATTTCTTGGCTGATGTGCTTGGTATGTTGGCTCAGTCAAACGTTCTCATATGTTTGGTGGGGTTTGGATGTGTTGATATGGTCCTATTTTGCAGATTTGAATGCTCACCATGGATAGACTGATCTATTTGTTTTCCATCYCTCTGATTTCCTTTGGCGAAAAGCATCTTCGTTTGGGCATGACATGWAGTGAGTCGGAGATGTACCACTTGTCACTGTGTTCCAGAAGCGTGGATTTTGAAATTCGTTCTGAATTCCATAAGTCTTTTTGAATTGAGTGCGTTCGGGCAATCTGTTATAGCATGATTGTTCTGAGTCTTAAATTCTTTATGAGATTTATGTCTCACTCATTAGAAATCTGCCAAAAGAGATGTGCCTAGCGGTTGAATGTAATTCTCACGGAGCGTGTTTCTCTGTTTTGCCTTGCACACGATTTCAGAAGTCAGTCCCTTCTTCATGCATGCCTTATGTTTGGCTATTGTTACTTTTCAGGTAGTGAATATTTCTTATGTGGAAAAGTAAACCTTAGAGAACCTTTTAGGCGTTGAAAAAGGGGAATTATCAAGATAATACTTTGTTACAAGAATCCCCKTCTGGGCTGGCTGTCGAGCATGGCGGCCGATTCTAAATAGGGGATAAGGGAGGAGGGTGAATTGCAGAAAATTGAGGAAGGTAAGGTTTACGAGGAGGGACAGCGAAAATGGGGGCCAAGGCATCAACAGACCGCGATGGTGGAATGGGGGATTCAGATGAAGAAAGTGGAACTAGATTGAAGTGGGACGAGATTGTGGAGATTCGGAAAGAAGGGGAATCAACGGAGGAATTGAGTGTACATTTTGGCTATCTTTGCCAGTCAGGTTATGAATCCCTGAGAAAGCAGCAAATGGCCTCYATCTCAACAGACAGTGTCCCTGAAGTGAGTTCCATGGAGGACGCATTCTCCGTCGCCATTCCCAGCGGCTTCAGAAATACTCGGAGGAACAGCTCATTTTCGTCCTTATCAGGRGCAGCATTGGGTGCCAACGCTACTCTGGCAAACAGCAGCATATGTAATGGCAAGTTAGGGGAGGAGATCCTTCCTGGTCTTGATTCTCCTAAGGCATTCAGGAAAATGGATGCTTTGTATCGAACTTTGTCACTGAAGAGCGACTTGTCATCTTTGAGCATTCTCAACAGTCCACGCTGTATTGGGAGTCAGTCAGTACCTGCTGAGTTAGGGGATTTAGCTTTATGTGCAGCGAGCGTTTCAGGCGGTTTAGGAAGTAGTTTTCTTAATGCCAGAGATGTGCAGGTGGCTGGAGGTGCAGCTGGGGAGGATCGTGTGCAGGCTGTGTGCTCTGAGGACAAAGGATGGCTATTTTGTGGTATCTATGATGGGTTTAATGGCCGTGATGCTGCCGATTATCTAGCAGGAACTTTGTACGAGAATGTAGGCTTGCATTTGCGTTTGTTGGAGCGCAAGGCTCAGAAGCGACAATCTCTTTTTGCTGCCGACGACAGCAAGTCAGAGGTGGAGGACTCCACGATGAATGACGCAACTGGGGCGCAGCAGTCAATGATCACCAGCAAGTCAGCGGACAGTGATATGGATTCAGTGATGAACGACTTGATGCAAACAGATGGTCCACGTAGGGAAAGTTCAGACCTTCCTCAATTTCGACAAGGTGTCTTGGATGGGTTACGTCAAGCAATGAGCGASACGGAGAGTGATTTTCTTGAAAAAGTTGAACAGGAAATGCAGGATCGGCCTGAACTTGTCATGGTTGGTTCATGTGTGTTGGTAGTGCTTATGTATGGTCGCAACCTGTATACTTTRAACTTGGGGGACAGCCGAGCTGTTCTTGCTACCTCGACACCACCTGTCAATGGCGCTACCGTCGRCAACAAGAGTCCCTTGTATGCTGTAGAGTTAACGGAACGTCATGTGGTTGAGAATGCTCGGGAGCGAGAGCGAGTCATTAGCGAGCACCCGGAGGATCCTTGGGCCATTGCCAATGGCCGCCTCAAGGGTAAGCTTCGCGTTACTCGCGCTTTCGGTGCAGGCTATCTGAAAAAGGTGAGTCCATCAAACCATTTACGTAGGACCCTGCTTGATTCGGTATGGTCGTCGTGAGGTTTGTTACATGGAACTTCATGTAACTCTTTTTTTTTATCGGAGTTGCAGGCTATCATGAATAATGCATTGATGGGTATATTGCGCGTCAAGGATTTAAGCAGCCCACCGTACTTGACTATCACTCCTTCAGTGAACAGGCTTCGAGTACAACCAGAGGATAAGTTTGTGGTCATTGGGAGTGATGGTTTGTTTGACTTCTTTACCAATGAAGAGGTGGTGGAGTATGTTAACAAATTTTTAATCGCCCAGCCAACTGGTGATCCTGCTAAGTACATGGTTGAGCAGCTGCTTCTTCGTGCTGCTAGCTTTGCCGGTACGAGTTTAATTCCTCRCCATCTACTTGGAGGGAATAGGCTGTTTTCACATGGTATAATTCCCTAGTGAAGATGACACTTCAGTTTAAATAAATGAAAATTGAAGATAAATTTTTGTATCTGTTGCGGGTTTACAGGGATGCCAGTGCACCAGCTAAAGTCGATACCAATTGGGCGCAGGAGGAAATTTCACGATGACGTGACCATTATGGTGGTTGACCTTAGAACAGAGTTTTCCACTGCGAAAGTTTCCATTTCCGCATAGCGGTATGCCTGGAGCTGCCCCTGAGATCAAAGGACTCGTCTTTGCTTTGTGAAGCTGATTGAGCGAGTACGTGACATAGAAACTAGTATGTGAAGTGAGCAGCTCTTCGGTGAACGTTTACTTCCTGTTTTTCCACTGTAAAAATTTCGTACTCGAATGTTTGGATCCCCTGGTCCTAAATGAAAGTGATGACGAATGTTAGTTCTTTTTGCACTACAGTAGATACGAATCTTCTATTTGGTTTTATTGTACCCGTCAACTAAGTTCCGGACACTTCCGTAACTTTGATGAACTTTATGGGAATGCGCACTAATCAATTCTCAAAAGGACTGCTCATGGTTCTAGGAGCGTTTACATATTGTGGTTGCTGTCAAGTGACAAAGGTTAAAATACATTAATCCCAATGTCTTTATGACAAATAAATGACTACGTGAGAAATGCCGTTGAGTTGAAAGTGATGACGAATGTTAGTTCTTTTTGCACTACAGTAGATACGAATCTTCTATTTGGTTTTATCGTACCCTCAACTAAGTTCCGGACACTTCTTCTGTAACTTTGATGAACTTTACGGGAATGCGCACTAATCAATTCTCAAAAGGATTGCACATGGTTCCAGGAGCGTTTACATATTGTGGTTGTTGTCAAGTGACAAAGGTTAAAATACATTAATGCCAATGTCTTTATGACAAATAAATGACTACGTGAGAAATGCCGTTGAGTTGGTGAAGCGATTTTTATCTCTTACAGATGTTGGTGCAAATGTTTGCATTCCAACATGTCTAAACACCATGGAGTTGTGCTTTCACATTAGGGTATTTGGAATTGAAAGAGAGGAGTTCAAATTGCATTGGAGTGTCACTTTGCAAAGATGAATTGTGGCAATTAAGATTGTCGTGTAGCCAATTCATTGTTGGTAATGAAGTTGTGATAGAAGAGAAAYGTTGCATTGTTGGTTTGCAAGAAGCTAGACTCTCAAGTGCTCACATTGGACATGAATTGGATAGAGGTTCATGAATTGGCTTCATCAATTGTGTTGCAGTCAAAAAAAACTTTTCTCAAGRATGCACATTAGGCATGTGTGTATTGGAGCGKACAATTGGAAAAATGTTATATAGATGAATGAATCATCTTTCAAGGTTGGCAAGTTGATTTCTRGTCAATATGAGTTTSGTGTTGAGTTAATGATAGGTACCAATGGGATTGCTTAACTTTGGTGGTGTTTTTGTAATGATATGGAGAACATTTAGTGACAATGACAAGTCTCCTACARTCATCATGCRTACAAAGCGAACTATTGCTAATTTTGTTGACATTATCTACGAGGGAGCATTATYTAGCTTTCATTTCTTCCACGATCATCAAAATGACATGATTATATGGAGAATGGCTATTCTAGTGCATTGCAGTTGTTTATTTAATAGGTGGAAAGAAGCTCAGGGCATGGAAAAATTAGATTGACCGTTGTATTCTCCAAATTTGAACCATATAGAGAATCTATGGAAAATTGTGAAGGACTACATTCACAATGATTATAGGTCATGGAGCACGGAGGTCATTGTTGCTAAAAGTCATTGTGCATAAGGAGTCTCCAAGACGAACTTCATGTTTTCATTTCTACAATGCATCATAAAATGAAGGTTGTTCTTGATGGTGGTAGTACTGTACATAAAAAAAACCAAGTTAAAAAAACCAAGTTAATGTATACTTCATATTTTTCTATATGAAATAATGTACAACTTGAAAATAAGTTCTTGAATTTTCACTACGCTTTATCATTCCCAATTTTATGAATTTTTTCAAAGCTTTGTAGCAATCCAAATTTCACAATCTCTACAAAGGTCAGAATTGGAAAAAGATCTCTCTATATTTTAGATGAAGGCTTTTGTACAATACATATGATCAAGCTTGTAAGCAATTTTTTTAATTTTGGTCACCTGGTTGTCAGCGTAGACACTAGGCTCAAACAGAAGTTGGTGGAGGCATAGACCTTGGTGGGGCGCAGACATTGATAAGGCACATACGTAATACAAGGCACGGACAGAAATTTGCAGGGGATCAAACAAAATATAGGGCTCAAACGAGAATTTGCAAAAATGCAGACAAGCTACATAATTACTCTTGGTTAAAGGAAAGTGACAAAATGCCACTTTGATTTAAATTACTTTGAATTGCTAAATTGCTACGTCCTTACATTTTTAAGGGTGCCAAACAACTTCACGTTATGTCCATGCACTTTCCAATTTCCACTCAAACTTGGTTACTTGATACACTTTCTTAATTTCATAGGCTATACTCAAATGCTACAAGGAAAAAAAACACTTGCATATTATAGGGTTTTGAATATTTTCATAGTTTTATATAGAGTTTGGTATTTGGTGAATGCCAAATAAACATGATAGTTTGTCAAGACGATAGCTAAATTTTCACAATCTTCTTTCTAAGTAACCACCACATGATAATCTTCGAAAAGTAAATCCAAAATAATACTATCTACGATAACAACATTCAGACATACTTCAATAGTTTAGTGCCTTCTTCAATGTGTCTAGAACATCTAGCACTGATGCCCTCTCTCCCACATCTTCTTTTTAGAGGCTTGCCAATTTCAACCTTAGATCCTGGTATTGCTCTGGGTTTTTCTTGGTAAAATATTTGGATCCCATTCTTCCTTCCAAATCTTAGCAGCTATCCATCTTGTTGCATATGCATCTTCAGCCCTAAAGTATAGGTGCCTTTTTTGCATGACATGAAGCAAGTTTGTTGAGCCTCTTTTTCCAAATAAATAGAACAATTCCGGGGCCTCAGACCTTTGAATACATTTCACCTTCTTTATCTCTTCTATAGTCCGATGACCATACTTTGATGACTCAGTTTCTACAACTCAGAAAAAAGTCCCCAATCACAAAGCCCTATATATATCGTGTTATTTTTCCAAAGATTGAAATGGAGCAAAACATAGGATGTAGATATGTCGTTGTGTATATATGTCGCATCATGGCATTTTTCTACAACAACGAGCAAGGATAGTGTCAAGCCTATTCAATTTCTTCGGTGAGTTGCAATCCATCCAAGTTCCTCCATCGTCAAATTTGTATCTCAATGCTGCATAATATCATCTACATATATTGCTTTGGTCACATTTATTTGTCCAAAAAAGAAATTAAGGATCCACCATTCCACCAAAGCCTATAGCCTTCCATTGTTTTTGGATGCAAGTACAAAAGTGTAATGATGCCTAGATGCTTCACTGGACACCGTTTAGCCTCATTTATGATTTCTTGACGCTTATCCTTTTCATATGTGATATTCAAAGTCTTCCCTGCAAAAAAGAATCCAAGTAAGAATGCTTTTAAGTTTGGTAATCATCACCTTCTTAACACTCCCATACACACCAATTGCTTTTTGGTCAGGCATTGGCATCACTTTTATAAAATTTTCAAGCCACTTAAATGTTCCACTCACTCAGTGAGCCTCAATTTCATTATTGATTGTTTCTTTCTACTGTGCTTGTTTTTTTTTATACGAAGAAGAAAATCATTGAGCCCAATTTTGGATCAACTTCAGTTTGGGAGCAAACTCTCTGTCCTACTTGTTCCAATTGCTACCATTCTCTTTCTTCTTTGCATATTAATACCAATTTGCCACAATATTGGTGGTCAACAAAACCATCTATTTATCCAACTAATCTAAGTGCAACCAACAATTTGAGTAATTGTTGAATCTCTCAAATGCTTCAAACTTTGACTCCAATTCCCTTTGCAAGTCCAATGTTAGTTTATAGTAACCTTCTTTTTTGATATTAAAATACTCCCTCCCCAACATTAAAACTTCTTGTCAATTATAGAGTATAGAAGCTATTGCCCTACTTTCGACCACATACTCATGCAGAGGCACTTGCAAATTGAAGGGCTTCTTGCGCCTCTTTTGGAATGATGACAAAAGATTGGATGAACTTAGGGCTGTTGACGTGTCTATGGATGAAGTATTTCTTCTCAAAAGTCATCCAAATCTACATACATTGGTTGTTTCTCAGACAACCTACTCCCTTTTTCTACCATAATGAAAATGAATTCTTTGAATGTGATTGTTTTACAATCGCACAATGCTCTTGAAGAAAAATAAATTTAAAAAATTGGGTATGTTATTAAGAGCCAAGCCCTACCATCCGCCAAACTTACGTCACATAGGCTGCCAAGTGAGCTAGTGTGTAAGGCATAGGGCGCGGATTTGGCAAGTGAAAAAGGGAGGAAGGGTGATTTATATAGTCCCAGCCTTGACTCCATCCCTGCCCATTCCTTACATCGTCCTCTCCTATTCTCTGTAGCGTCCCCATCCAATCTTAGACATTCTTGCCCTATCCCCAACGCCCCTATTTTGAACACTACACGTCCATTCGCCTACGTTAATGACATCTACGCATGTACTATGTCTACGTCACCACCCGTCTGCCTGCGCACATCTAGCGTCACGCTTGTTCGCAAGCACCTTTTTTGGGAAATCCGGCTGCAATATATTTAGGCCCAGTAAGGGCACTACCCGATTCATCTAAACACATAAAATCCCAAGTGCTCCACATCTTTTGAGCTGGAAGGCGAGTGTTTTCCATAGGTGTACATATTACATTTTGTACTCCACTTCTATGGGTTGTATTTTTAATGTTGGTTATTGAAGAAATAGTAGTTTGAAACCCTGCAATTAAATTTCATAAACATGTCAATTTCAACCAAAAGTTCAAAGCCCAATTGAAAATTATTTTTTAAAGGAGCAAACATTGTTCTTGGTCCATAAAGTGGTTTGGAGCAAGTCATTACTTAAAGAACTTTTATTTATTTCATTTGAAATTTTCACACCACTTAGTCAACCTAGTTGAAAAAGAAACTAATTGAACGGCACAAGAATCTCTTTAAATTTTGAGAGCATGATTAAAAAATCTTTACATAACATATAATTCACATTTCCCTCAAATCAATCTCGTCATTTCCTGAAGAATCACTTCTTCTAGAAATAAGTTGTTTTTCCAAATTTGGATGAGGTTCTACCAATTACCAAAGGCAATTTAAGTGGTTTAAAAAAAATTGGGATTCATGAATTTTTTTTTATTCCAAATCAACTTCACTAACTATTTCAAGGAGCTTTGTAAAACTTTTGTAGATACAAGGGAATTCAATGGTACTAATTGAAGATGAGGCTCGTTTTGTGTACAAAGTGATAGCGTTCAATGGTACTCCCAATAAGGTTAGTAGGAGAAAACAGAAGCGATAAAATGACTTTACAACATCAATATCATCCATTTCCTTGATCTCACTTGCAATAGACATTGATTCCACTACACGTCTTCTTTCACCAATTCCAAACGGACCAACAAACTTTTATAGAGTCAGTGATAATTTCTTTTGTAGATATGGCGGTGCCAATGAAGATAAAAGGTTTTCAAGGGGATGATGATTAAGATGATGGACATGATGTACGTGACCTATATCATATTGATAATATGGAGATGGAGATTTAGGGCCTTTAGATGGACATGATGTACGTGACCTATATCATATTGATAATATGGAGATGGAGATTTAGGGCCTTTAGATGATGATGAGTACATTCGCTATGGTTGTACCTTCATGTGGAATTTTGATGGCTGACCCTCCAATTTCAATAGTGATTCTAACAACTACATATCCAATTTTGAGGAAAAAGACCTATAGTCAGACGTAGTCTCATAATTAATTGGGGTAGAGAGGAAATTTGGTGCAACTGTAGTACTTGCACGAGGAGTCAAGGACCATGGGTCCATATCACACTTGTAGCGTATATATATTTGTGGATGCATAAATTATTCTATTTAGAAAAATACAATGTTTTTTTTGCCTACAATGTGATAATTGTAGATTCTACTTTTGCCACATTTGTTTTGTAATTAACTTAGCCATATTGTTGATTTCATTAATCTTCCTATGGAGACTACCAATGTTTGAATTCAAGTCGACCATGTACATACATTCAAGCTCCGAGCTTCCGACATTTTTGATAAGGTAGGATTTGATGAGTGTCGATCTCTCGGCATATTTGTTAATTATATGTATGTATATTAATTATGGAATATAATATAATTCTTGTAGTCTCACTTTTTGAATCCAACTTCTACATATTGATCTTTGTTTAACTGCCTTATAGCCAAATGATTATTCATATTTAGACTATGTGGATTCCTCATGCCTCACTTCACTTTGCATGTGTTCCAATGATGTATGATAGCCACATAATCAGTCTTATCTACATTGAATAGGAGTATTAAGGGGAACCACACTAATTTATTGACATTCACAGTATATAATTATATACCTTTGTTGTACTGTACATCAATAGATATTAAAGTGTTTCAAAAGGCTCTCCAGCATGGATGTCTGGATTTTGTTTTTGTTTTAAAAAAAAAAAGTGTTTGGGCGTTGTATATCATGTTTCAAACATCTACAAGTTTCAATGATAAGTCCGTTCAATTGTTTGGTCTCCTTCAAACTCATAATTCAATGTAGACAACTTTCATTTTTTACGTCCTTGTAAGACCTAAGGATGACATCCATGCCATAAGCGTCAATGACGACCACGCCTTGGCCCGCCAGCATGCGATTGTTGGTGTTCAAGCAACGTGTCTACTTCTCACCCTAGTGACGTCCACGCCTCGCCTTGCGCAAAGATGCGTCCGCGCCTACGACAATGACGTCCACACCTACATAAACATACATCTACGCACAGCACCTACACCCTATGCCCAACCGACTGCACCCCTTGTATAAATCCATCCCTGTCCTATTGTTCCCCACCTCACATACTCTCAATCCATCCACTTTTAAATTGAGTTGGGTGTGAACGTTGTGTCGGGTCTATTTACGTTCTTCACACAATGGCAACACTAAAGAGGATGTCGAAACATGAACAAGACAAGACACAATTACAACAAGGTCAAAAACATCAAAAATAACTTTATATTCTACGCAATCCAACAAAACTTGCCTTCAAGGGCTATCAGAATGTACCCAAGTCTTGGACTTTTGAGGATTGAGCTCAATACATTGAGTGGTGCCACATTGACAAGCTTTTTCCAGAAGCATGACACACTGCCCGTTCCCCAAGGCAAACTTGAAGCATTGCATCGACGACACATTCAAAGATTGATGCATTGAAGTGTACCAAGTCTTGTACGACCATCCCATTGTCAAATGGAACAAAGGAAATTTCTTCATTGCATGAGGTATTCATCCTAAAGCGAAGATGAATAATAGAGTGGATTGGTCAACTTTGAAGGCTTTAGGTGACAATGTAAAAATTCCGGTCCCTACCAGCAGATTCATTCCAAAGGGGGTCCGGAGGTATCCATATGGCGGAATGGACAAAATCAAGACAATGGTCAAACTACCAGACACATATATCACATCTGACTCTAATACGGATACTGACTCAGATGGGTCTCATACATCACCTCGTCCATTGAGTTATAGAGCACAACTATTTGTGAATGAGGAGTTCAAAAAGATTTCCGACAATTATATGTGGAACAATCAAGAAAGTCTCTTTGGCTTAACATCATGGACTCACGTGGATGACCTTTTCAACATGGAAATAATGGCAGCAAAAATTGTTGGTGGTGGGCACTTAGTCATTGACTAATCTCAATACAACTGGGATTTTGAATATCAAATTTCATCTGTCATTGATGCAAAGGGCAATCCTATGTTGTAGTGGGCAAATCCCTCTAGCTTTGTATTGGATGGTACTACATGCCTTACATATTTAAATCCATTAGGCGCTAAAAGTGGATTACATCTGGGCACATGCAAACACCTCTACCATCTATTTGTTTGAGTGGCTTAATGATCACTCAGTGACAATAATTACTCAATATTCAAGGTTCCTTTCCATGAGTGCTTGTATGAATTGTTTGGCATAGTTTCATACATGGCACCCGATTGAAAATTCAAGGTTGTGAATGCCCTTGAGCATCTTTGTAAATGGATAACAGACTTGGTTTAGAGCCAACAACACAACATTCACTCTTTGTGGAAGCCGGTGCTCTCTATTGAATGGAGTTGGGAGAATAATTTTGCTAAACTCAAAAGGGTGTCCTATAAATTGATCCCAATGAAGGAAAAATTCAATCAAAGAAAACAATTTTTTTTTCTTCCAATGCTTCAATGGGCATTGGAACAAGGCCCATAAAAAATTCCAATTCAAACCCCATCCCAAACAATTGTTTTGGAGCGTTGATGTAGTCTAGATCACTAATGATAATGGAGTTCATATCAATGAAGATGATGAAGTGGAAATTCTTGACCCTTAAGCAATATTGCAGCTATTGGAATTAGAGTGGAGAGAAATTTTTAAGAACAATGGAATGGATTTTTTGCTCAAGGAATACACTTCAGCAACACATCAAGCTCGTCATAAATTGAAGGAATCACAAATCCTAATGGCCATATTGGAAGAAGATGGGCTAGCCAAAAGAACCCAGTCTAAAGTTCAAAGACTACGTTTTGGATTAGACAAAGACCTTGTTGTGGAAGTGAAGACTTATGACAACAAGGTAGGCCCAAGCGGCACAACACACATTCCTATGCAGCTTCACTAGGTGTACTACCATGTGTTGTAATTAGTACTTAGTACCATGTACAATTAATAGAATTTAGCATTATACAAGCATACAGAATTTTGCTTCACTATTATGAACTACATACATTTATACATTGTATCATCTATAGTATACATACAATGACCACATCATGTACTTTTCTAGTTTTGTATTGCATGACATATATGAAATACATGTTCACCTTCTTTCGCTTTATCTAAATATGTACATATGTGATTTTTGGATTAATTCATTTTATAGGTATTCACAAAAATGGTGACCCTCTTACATTTCTTTTTTCATTCCCAATATCCACTTTTTATCAATTCACATAAACAAGACAAGATTTACTTGTAACTCATAAAACATTGTGTAATTTTGTGTATGCACAATGTACTCGATTCCTATTACCAAAATACAAATCCTTTTATCCTACATTTTCATTACATTAAACTAGAAATTGCATATGCCTTTTTAATTAACAATAATCAATTTTTGTTTATACAGGAAATAATCAGGAAATGACTTCATAATTTTGTTATAGATTTTTAGAATAAATACATGCAAACAACATTTGAATCCAATGAAAGACGGCTATCAAAGCGTTTGTAATAATCCCTTATTCACACATTAAACTACATTAAAAAAACCCTAAAGCAATACAAACTCTACATCCACATGACAAAGATAGAGAGCAAATGCCCCCTCTCTCATGTTTTAAACCTTCAATGCCCAATGACTTTTTTCCAATGAAGATTTTGAAAGAATTGTGCCTCTTTATTATTTTGGGCAACAATGATGTGCTTGAAATTTTTTATTTCAATTATACAAAAGTAAAGGCCATCTTTTAAAAAAAGAAAAAGTAAAGACTTATATATATGGAAACATGGAATGAATGGTAGAATTTTTTACACTAACTTTTATGCTATAGCAAATTTGGATGATGAACTTCATAGGTTGAATATTGGAGAACTTTTGTATAAAAGACAAATAATTCTTTTGTCCCCCCCAAAAAAAATTGACTAAGAATCTAAGGTGAATGGAGTATTTTTTACTCTCAAAAGGAAAACAAGAAAAAATCTCTCAAATTGATAATCTTGGACCTATTTTCAAAATTCAAATACAAGGAGTATGAAGCCAAAATTTACCAAATTGGCTCCAATCACAATTGAGAAAAATGAGGAAATCAGTCAACTTTACAAATTTCATTATTGRTATTGTTATCAATCCTACCTAAAAGTTCCTTCTTGACACTTCAACAAATGAATAAATAAATTAAAATTATTAAATTAAATCAAAGTTTCACTCCCATTTTTCCATTGTTCAATTCAAGAATGAACATGCCAAGGGCATGTGAAGAAATACCACATGGAAACTAAGGCCACAAGAGAGGGAAGGCATTTTGCCCTCAAGGCCCCAACCCTTGTGCAAGTTGCACTTTGTAGGTAGAACTTGTAATGTGGCCATTTTATCACCATGTACTTGAAGATTTGTTCAGTTGTGCTAGAAAAGAGTTGGCTGCATTAAATTAAACCCCTTCCTCATGAAGTAAAAGACTTCCATGGCCAAGTCTATTTGAAAGTGTCGTTAAGCTTGATGTTCCTTTGTCGCTTACACCCCAACAACCATGCCGCACCATGACGCCCGTGCCCTAGCATCCACGCCCCACCCTTACGCGCGCCTTTCCACTGCACGAAAACTAGAGGATCCCTCATGTTTCTGCTGCGCGCACATCCACGCTCGACATCTGCTCCTTGACTTTGCATCTACACCCTAGTGTCCTAGCCATATCAATCCCTCCAAAGACAATTTGTGTACCTAGCAACCACAAGGTGACATCATTGAAGAAGATGGGGGTGGCGTATTAGTCCCAGCATCTGTCTCCTGCCTCAAAAACCTGAATAGCTTTCCACTTAAATAAATCAACCAAAGTTAAAGAAATCAACTAGGATTGCATTATCTTCAAAGGACCTTGTATCCTAAACCCTAAGTCTAGTTTTATGGTTGTTTGTTTAAATAGCATTCTGATAAGGGCTATTTAAATTAAACTTTTATTAAAAGCTAGGTGGTAATGTGCTATTACCTACCATTTAGGTCTATTTGTCCCTCCCATCCACCCTTCTAGTCCTTTTAATTACTTTTTAGAGTAGTAGAGGTATTTACTACAAAGTTTGGACATGATTGAATAGGTCCTTTAATCTTTAATTTAGTCAAATAGCACAATAAATTTTTACATGTGTTGTTTATTTCCTTGGACGATTATAGGAATTGTTTTCCTAAGCATTCCTATTTTAAAACGATGATCACATGAAGATGAATAACCTTTTAATTTTTTAATGGAATGGTCCTAGCTTAAATCATAGAACATAAGAATTTGATTTGAACTTATATAAACTATGTTACAAGTTTGATTGACTTGACTTGTTCCTTTTAATCCATTGGTTGTTGTTGTTTTATTTAAAACCAACCATGGCTAGGACTTCACATTTTAGGGAAGGTGGAAAGCCTTTTTAATTTTTGGTTTGAGTTTAAATTATGGTCTATGATTTGAATTTGCATAGACTATGGTGCAAATTTAATTGACTTTACATGTTCCTTTTAATTCATTGGTTGTCATTTTTTAAAAATAAAACCAACCATAGCAAGGACTTCACAAGGAGTACCATACCATAATGATGGCTCCTTTATTAGTGATGGGCTATGTTAAATCACCTCTGTGGAAACCTTTTGGTGTAAGTTCCTTGACCTGACTAAAATTTCTCCCTCTTTTTCCTTAGAAGCCATGGCTCGGCTATGCCATGTCTAGAAGCTTGTAGTATAAATATTTGGCCAGAACTATTGTTGATGTTCTTCACTTTGGGTTACAAGTTGATCTCTACAAAATATTTAGAAGTGATTTAGGTGTTGGAAGTGTTTGGAAACCATAGATAGCGTCTTTACAGGTGCCATTGATTTGACAATTTGTTAGACTATTTGCCATGTTAACTATTGTGTTTGGAGCCTTTGGCTTGGCAATTTGTTAGACTATGAGGTGGTTGCCATGTACTTGTGTGAGGTTGAGAGCTTTGCAAATGTAGTATTTTTTCTTTTGTGATTGTTGTAACATACTACTGTGAGCTAAAGACACCTAACATGCGGATTCTAACTAACTACATGTTTATTGGATTGTACAAGTGCAAGTGAGGTTCATAGCCTCTTGCGTTGATTCACTAATTTGAAGCTCTCCAAGTTCATGGCAACAATTTCTTCTCTCATTTGGATTCTAAATCATATTGCTTTGACAAGATTTAGTATATAGCATGTAGAGTTGTTAGTTTCTAGTTACATGACATCTCCATCTGTTGATAGTCATTCCTTTCATTGATCTTGATGGGATCTATTTTGGTTTTGCTATAAATCCTTTTTCACAAAAAATTTACTAAAAAGTGTCAAAGAGGAACTCACTGGAGAAAAAAATAGTGTCTTCCTCCAATGGAGTAAAAGAACAAAAAGATGCAAGGGCCTTAACATGAGTCTCTTGATTTTTATTGCAAGGTGATACAAGAGGAGTTGGGAAGAAAGTGGTATTTTGCTCCAAGAGGGTAAAAAAATTAAAAGATGCAAGGGCCTTACCATGAGTCTCTCAATTTCTGTACCAAGAAAGTGATAAACAAGAGGTTGGAGAGAAAATAGTTTTTGGCTCCAATAGCTTGAATATATTAAAAGATGCAAGGGCTTTAACATGAGTCTCTCAATTTTTATGGCAATGAGGTGATAAACAAGGGAATGGAGAGAAAATTGTTTTTTTTTCCAATTGAGTAAAAGAATTAAAAGATGAGTCTCTAAATTTTTATAGCAAAGAAGTGATAAACAAAGGGTTGGAGAGAAAATAGATTTTTTCTCCAAATGAGTAAGGAAATTAAAGGATGCAAGGGCCTTACCATGAGTCTCTCGGTTTTTATCGCAAGAAGGTGATGAACAAGGAGTTGGGGAGAAAGTAGTATTTTGCTCCAAGAGGGTAAAAAAATTAAAAGATGCAAGTGCCTCACCATGAGTCTCTAGATTTTTATAGCACGGAAGTGGTAAACAAGAGGTCGGAGAGAAAATAATGTTTAGCTTCCATGGAGTAAACAAAATTAAAAGATACATGGGCCTAACCATGAGTCTTTGAATTTTTATGGCAAGAAAGTGATGAACAAGGGGTTGGAGAGAAAATAATGTTTTTCTCCAATAGAGTGAACAAATTAAAAGATGCAAGGGCCTTAGTATGAGTCTCTAGATTTATATACCAAAGAAGTGATAAACAAGGGGTTGGAGAGAAAATAATGATTTGTGCCAATGGAGTAAAAAAATTTAAGGATCCAAAGGCTTTAATATGAGTATCTTGATTTTTATGGCAAAGAGGTGATAAACAAGGGAATGGAGAGAAAATAATGTTTTGCTCCATTAGAATAAACAACTTAAAAGATGCAAAGGCCTTATTATGAATCTCAACACTTTATTACTAACGAAGTGATAAACAAAGAAATGGAGTGAAAATAAAGTTTTGCTCCAATGAAGTAAAAGAATTAAAATATGCAAGGGCCTTACTACAAGTCTGTTTAATTTTTACAGAATAGAAGTGATACACACGGGAATGGAGAGATAAGGCCTTCTTCATTAAAATGAGACAAGTTGCAATCTCATTTTAATGATGTTCCATATTTAGAAGGAAAAAAGCTCTCATTAAAATGAAACTCTCTAATAAATTGAGACTTTAAAAAATCTAAACTTATATTTAATAATATTTTTACAACTTTAAAAAGTAGTTAAAATCCGCAATCAACATTTGGACTTTATAATTTAGTTAAAATGAAGCAGACAAAATAGTCTAAGATGTTATAGACTAAATTTAGACAAGTTAAAAAAGTCTCAGGTTATAAACTATTACTAGTCTCAAGTTGCTTCCCTAAATTTGTCTTCGCTGTGGAATTAGTTGGTTCCAAGATCTTACTATTACAAGGCCTTATTTGTTAAAATGAGACAAGTTGCGGTCTCATTTTAATTTGATTCTATATTTAATATAAAGAAAGATTCATTAAATTGAGAGTCCCCAATAAATGGAGACTTTAAAATGTCAAATTACATATTTAATTATTTTTCCACCACTTCAAAATTAGCAAAAATTAGCAACCAATATTTGGATTCTTTTATTTTATTATGAACTTGGAAACAAAACACACCAACATATATTGAATCGAAATATTTCTTTAAATTGTAACTGACATATATCAAACCACTTATCCTGAAATTTAAAATACTAGACTTTTACATAAAGAAGATCTCACCAAAAAAATATTTGCCAAAGAATACTTTGAATGCAATACATTGAGATGCAACAATAAAAAATACATTTACTATTAATAGATATCAAAATCACTTACATAGCCATACTATCATTATAAACTGATACACATAGGAATTCTAACATGTGAGTTTATCATAATGCAAAGAGCATTCTACTAGTATATTTTAAATTGCAAAAACAATAGTCTACTACTACAACAACAAACCATTCATMCTTAATCCATAGATTCATTGTTGTTTGCATCAATTCTAAAAGCCGCCACTAATGCCTTGATGATGTCAATTTGCGATTTTGGAATTGATACTCTAGGGTCTGAAGATCCCTCTCGACCACGTTGAAGGTATTATACGAACCTCGCGCCTTCACATTCCCTTTTTTTGTGTCCCATCCAGCATATGTCTCCAAATTAATGGACCGATCCGAGGATGGCGTCCAATATTGAATTTCAATTATATGCATATGCTCGGGATCCGAATTGGGATTTGTAATGGCCCTAGCAAGTCAACATGGCTTTGGGTCACCATCAGCTGGATCCATCACGATAAAATAACCTACAAATATATCATGATTAATGCGGAATCAATTGCACAAATGATCACGCTTACGACCTACAAAGTTGGCATCCTCCACATCCTCTTCACACAGTGTGCCATTTCTTTGCCTTCAAATTGTCTAGTCATGGGGGATTCTAGAAGTCGGCCAAAAGTCAGCAAGTAATGACTCACGCACTTGAAAAGGTGCATCTAAAGCAGTTTGCACCCTTTCCAATAATCCTCTAGGTGACCATTCTTTTACCTGAATTCTCCGGTTTCCTCGTCATTTGACATTTTCTTCCAATGTGCAACAAAACCATTCAAATCGCTTGTGTTTATATCGATTGATTGTCCTCTACAGAAAATAACATGCGCAAAGAATTATTGGGAGGACTTTTTAAATCACGCAACAACTTTGCAATGGATCCAATGGTATGATTTGATTCAGTTGGAAAAATGCCCACGCCATAGTATGCATATCGATTGTTGCCATGGCCATGAGCAATCATACCAGTAATAGCAATAGGCATTTTCATGAAGGAATCCATTGCATTGGTCTTATGAAAAATGTGTGGAGAAGCAATTTTGGAGTGGTCCATTTTATTGTGAATGATGCACAATATTTTTTTGTGGATATCTCTTAGACATATCCCGATTTTTATAGTGAAATTCTTTATAGGCTGTTTGTGCAGCTACAAGGGAGTCCAAAAGATTGGTCCACTGGTCTTGTGACTCTGAGGATGGGGTGCAAGCGCTTCTCAATTGTTTGTACATATTGCATTGGCCACACCGAGCAAACGTATTTCCAAGAACCTTTGGAGCAAATTCTGGAAAAAAAGCACTAAAAATGTTGCTCTAGCCACTAAAAGATATTGGTTGCACATTTAATATTGCATTGGTCTCATTAATTTTTGGTAATTGGTCACTCCAACAAAATGCAGACAATAGAACCATTGCAGTGACTTTTCCCCCAGATTCCAATGTTCTTGTTTTGTGCGGCATTTTGTCCGCATGAGACACAATCAAATTCCATAGTATGGTAGTAGCTTGCACCATATGCATGGCGGGCTTCTTGGATCCCAAATTCCCATGTGCTTTAGCTTGCTTGCCAGCTTTGGCCTCTTCCTTGTACCTATAGAAAGTAGCCTTTGCAACCCCGTGAATGATCTACTATGCTTTGGGGCACACTTCCCTTTCTTTCGAAATTATGCACTCTTTGCCAGCACTATCTTTGTGGATTTTCTTGTGCACCTCAAGAAGTGTCTTTTTTAATTCATAGAAACCATCTCGTACATGAAGTTGAGTCCGAATGGCAAGGAATTCCTCTATGAGGAAAAGGCTAACAACAATTCCTCTCACAACATAATTTTGTGGACACTTTGAGGATGCACTGGGTAGTGAGAAGCAATTCCTTCTTGGAAGGGACATCAGGCTCTATCTTCTCACGAGAATTCTCATAGGTCCGCACCCGTTTACGAATTCTTCGACCCAAAGCACTCAAAGCTGTGTTGAAAATATGGTTTTGGTCATGGTCATACAAATTGACACCATTTAGCAACACCCGTTTGATATCCCAAGAGTGCATGTGAGAAGCAATTCCTTCTTGGGAGGGACATCAGGTTCTATCTTCTCACAAGAATTCTCATAGGTCCGCACCCGTTTACAAATTCTTCGACCCAAAACACTCAAAGCTGTGTTGAAAATATGGTTTTGGTCATGGTCATACAAATTGACACCATTTAACAACACCCGTTTGATATCCCAAGAGTGCATTGACCACATTCAAGCGGACGGGACCACCTCCTCATACAAAGATTCTGCAATTTGAACTGCAACACGGTCATCACCAAGAGCCTTCCCGTCCATATCAATTACGAGCTACGGATCCACATTCTGGCAGACACCATTTGCAACGTCATTTTCCGCTTCATCTCGAATGATGACGCACCTTCTGATCTACTTCGCACAAGGAATTCCGTTGCACACAATGACCTTAGGGGATAATGTAGGCAGTGGGTTTGTGAAGTCATGAGGATCGTGAATATCCATCTTGAAAGACATATTGCCCAACACATAAGATTCATTGTCAACTCAAAGATAGAAGTATAGCCACATGATTTTTATAATAGAAAAACATTGTAGATATAATATTCAATGTCCATAAYTAATATCAGCGCACCATACTATCATCGACTYRAAGATAGAATTTAYAGCAACAAATATTTAYTACAACTYAARTTTACAAATAAGAGAAACCCAACAAGATATGTTACTTTCAACCAGAAAGAAATGTTCCATGATGTCAAATCATCCCCACTTCGCGGAGAGACRATAATTTCACRAATAATTCAAAGYRAATGCCAACTCCTCTAATCCACTGACATTAGTCACATTATATTGCTCRAACTTGTTYGACATATCATYGACTCRAAGATACCTCTTCTTTCCTATCAAGTAYTTAATTCAYGYTCATACTACTGCTTGGGGAATRTACGAACTAAAGATATTATTAAGAATCGGAGATATCTTGAAATATGACATCAATATATCATCGACTCGAAGATAACACTTACATTCCATTAAGTATTGGGTTTATGGTTATACTACTGCTCGGAGACTTTATGAGCTCAAGATAATATTATGAATCAAATATATTTTGAAGTTTGACACTCCCGTTGTATGCTGAAAAAGAAATTTTTRGGTGGAGTATTTATGCCGTTGTTGTCAAATCAAAGATAGTCCRGGCTATGATTTATTTGTCAACAAAGCYTGCCTACATGGAGGAAGGCTCTACACTAATCATTYGGGAACCTATACACATAATAGAGACACAATTATTCGGAACCTCACCAACAACCCATTGATTAGTATGGGTCAACTYGATCASATGATTGAGAACAGYTATCTTCGATTCGAGGATAACTCTACAAATGGATAGAAGAAAGATAAGTCTATCTTTGACTCRAAGATATACTTGAATATCATTTGTAGAYATATCTGCAGACTTCCAATCCTCATGTTCCAAGTAACTATGTTATGGGAGTAAGGACCTCGAATATCTTYGACTCAAAGATAAYATAGAGATCACTAGGTTTCCGTGATTCTSGCCGCATTTATAGGAATGCCATAGAACTACACTRCCAAAACCTTGCATACAATGACGCTCACATTTCAAAACACAAGAGACCGAACTTCAAGCCTTCAAATGATTAGGTAGACGTCAATAAATCTCAAATGCCTACTTAATGGGTGACTACCATCTGCGACAACTAGCGCGAACTGAACAACCCTGACAAAGCATAACCATACTTATT
Organism: Pleurozium schreberi; assembly: GCA_006891605.1. Classification (NCBI taxonomy): domain Eukaryota; kingdom Viridiplantae; phylum Streptophyta; class Bryopsida; order Hypnales; family Hylocomiaceae; genus Pleurozium; species Pleurozium schreberi. The sequence continues at coordinate 66,057 of VACF01000525.1, read as the reverse complement.
ATCAAATGACCTCACTGTGCACGCTAGCGAGAATATGACTGACTTCTCTCCTTACGAATTTGTATACGAAGAACGAAATCTCTACGGGAGGTGAAAAACGAGGTTGCGTGTGCAAGGTCACAAAGAACCAAACCATGGATTCAAAAAATGAAACGGAAGTGGAAGACTTTGGGTGTGAAGGTGGCAGATTGACCAAAGCGGACTTGGCGCAGAGATTCGGGCGGAAAAATAATTGAGCACGGCGTTGAATTTCAAATTCTTGCCAGATGTAACGTCCACCTTTCCATGCAAAATTTCTGAAAGATTCGATATGACCTTTTTAGAGCTTTTCTCCACGCTTTTGTGGCTCCCTTAAGTATTGTCCCCAAAAATTCGGCCCACTTAAAGTTGCATGCTATTGCTGCAGTTGTTGACTTTTTTGCCAATTGCCTATTACTGTTTGTGCAGTCCTTGAACTTACAAGGTGCTCCGCCGATGTTGGACTGTAGTAGTTTCGGGAGTACATTTTGGGTGTTCAAGGTTCTAGGGTTTAGGGTTTGGGGACTGTTTTCWTGGGGAAGAGAATGGCGGATGGTGAACAAGATGAAGGGGAATTAGGGTTCTAGATGTAGTTAGTATGAAATTTTTTAAATTTTYAGGTAAACATTGAAATGAACTTTGGTCTTATSATTTAGAACTTATCACTTTCTGAATTAGRATATAGGGTAYTTAACCCTTAAAAGACATATCATGTCTGGGCTTGGTCAAACTTCATTAGATTTGTACATTACAATATACATTTCAAAATTTTGATATTTTCCACATGTAGTAATATGTGTTTCAAAACTTAATTTAATTTTTTCATAATTTCAAAAGAATTTATTACACAAATTGCAAGGTTTCTGCATTCAAAGTGGAAAATATAGGTTTTGCAACACATTGCGGAACTAGATTCTCGGACTTGGAACCTTCTTAACTTCAGTTTTCTGCACTATGGAGTTCGATTTGAGCTCCAAATATTTCTAGAGGAGAATTGAATTAAGAATGTAGGGGAGAAAAAAAAAAATTACATTTTTATTTTTATTCCTTAAGAAATTGTTAAATAGGAGTAGGTACAAGCACTAAAAGAAAATCGCGTTGAACCTGTCAAAAACTACATTTTATTCAACATAAAAGTGTGGGATGGATTTTGTTAAGATCCCCCTTTGTAATCCAAAATTTTGCATTCTAACACAAAATTCTACGTTTCACTTGTCAAATTCTGTGTTGAAATGCTACAACACAAAATTTTGCGTTATGAAGGGAGAACTCAACAAAATCCAGCCCACACTTTCATGTTCAGTAAAACGCAGTCTCTATCAAGTACAACGCAATTTTGACAAGCTCAATACAGTTTTTGACAAGTTAATCATAGTTTTCTTCTAGTGAAGATAGAAGTTAAACCTCATTCATTAATACCTCTAAGGTGGTATTAAAATGCACTAATTCCAATGGTAAGATTGTTCTAGAAAAAAAACCGAGAAGTAAACCAAACCATGAAGACCATTTTTTTCCTTTAAATTGTAAAAATTGAATTTATAAATGAATCCTACAAGTTTTTTTTTCTAAAAAAAGCTTCAATTGCTAGAAAAACAAGATTGTCCATAATTTTCTCATAACAACTCCAAATGAAATGAATCAATGCTCTTCATGTCCTCATAAATATAAACTACGAGGAAAAAATCCAAAAAAAAATTCAAGTTTTTGAACCTTTTTTTGGCTACCCCCTCTCACCCAGTTACCCCCCTTCTCCCCTATGTTGACTTCTGTTGGACATAACTTTTGTTCCCGAGCACCAATTGAGAAAAAAAATTATATTCTTGTGAAGCTAATTAGTTTTTCTATCGTCAAAAAAAGTTTCAAAAAATTAGAACAAAAATTGAGACTGTAGGTTCATGCCCAAAATCTACCTTATCCCCTAAAGGGACAAATGGTCCTTGAGGGGTTAAAGGTATTATCTTCAATGTGTCACAAAATTTGCAATTCCAAACATTTTTGTAGAAAAATGAATTGGAATGAAAAGCAGATTATTAGAGTTGCGTTGTTGAGTAAAATTCAAAAGCAATCAAAATCAAAAACTACATGAAAAATTGAAGTTTGACTTTCAAAATGCCCCTCGGGCATGCAATGTTCTATAAAGGTTAATAATTCAATAGGGTCCATTACTTTTTCATTCATTATATTTGATTGAAATTTGCAAGCGTTCTTGACAACATTGGAAGCAAATAACTATTGAAAACAAAGAGGAAATAATTATGACAATGACAATGGCAAAAATTGTTGAGTTTGGACAACAAAACCACTTACTTTTCTCATTCAATAGTGAATTATGTATTTTTACATCTTCATTCCATGTACATTGTATAAGAGAAACTCACTTTTTCATGACTACGTCATTGTGTCCGCATTCCTAGCATACCATAACTCCATCTGAAGTACAACGACTCTCATCACTTTCAATAACTACTATGATACTAGAACACTTGAATGATTGTTAGCCCCACTGCAGCATGATTATCAATCATTCAAAATCATTCCATGATTGGTCTCTTATGGATGCATTGAAAAACTATTATCACTTGACAATAAGTTTAAAAAATCTCAACATGTGCAATTCACAGTAAGTGGTTGTCTTCAAATTATTTACATTACTACCTAAATAATTGTTTATACTCAATTATTGTTCAAAATTTGAACCTTCCTAATCAATCATGAATCTTTTACTCATGTATTGTATATATATATATATATTCAAATAGAATTTTGAGTCGAATTTATCCAAAGCATCTAGTTGTGCAAATGACAAACAAAAATCAATTTTAATAATTCATTTGTAAGTTGAGTTGAAAGCGAGAAATATTTTTTATGTACTGGAATTTGAAAACAACCATTTAGAAAACTCTAATTTAACATATTACAAAAGAATACATAATTATTGCCTAAATTGATCTACCAGAAAATGTTCAATTAGACTTCAGGTATAGCCACTTGAATATAACTAAAGTATGATTTTGAAAATATTATTTTTCCACAGAAACAATAAAATATTATTACTATATTAGCATACTCCCAGGAATAATTAGTCCTAGTTTCAATCAAACTGACATTTGCATTTCAGTTTGGCATTACATTTTCTCTCTAATTCGAATTCATAGGTAAGATTTAGACACATTCATGTAATTGTAACTATGAAGATAGTTCTTGAAATGCCTTGGATTCTAGAAGCAAGACAAGCTTGTACATTACCCAATTTTTTTTTTGGAAAAGCTCGTTTTGTTAAATTAATGTATTTCATACTTACCACTCATTCACCAAAAAATAGCACGTGCTATTCTATTTTGTGAAAATAAAACAGACTGAGAAGTTAAAATTTTGTAATTGAGTTGATGTGAGTTTTCACAAAAATTAGACAGGTGTTTGCATCAATCAAAAGATTTCATGGAAGTTCTTTCTGTTGAATCTACGTATAATTTAATAAGTATGCCTTATTACCTAAGAAAACCCCACGAGGTGTACTACTTGGTGAAAAGAAAATGGAATCCCATGTCCAAATTTTTGATGCATTTTTGTTTATTCTATGCACTTCTATGATTWGAATTTCCATGCACTTTCATGCACTTTYAWAATAMTTATGGTTTCTTGTCGTTGAARTACACCATGTGAATATTCAAAAAMATATTTGAATGCTTCARTGGAAAAGAACAAGGYCCCAAAAATATTTTCGTCCATGGATCTTYCATGCCTCCACGTAGAAATCATCAAATGTAGGTATTKCATAGACAATATTACGCACAATTTGCACTAAATAGGATACATTATTGGATTCTAATCTAAYYGCTACAAATTACATATAGAAAATTTTAATGGCCATATTTTAGGCTAGCTAATTATTTATAAAGGACTTTTCACCTTCAATGTCRTCTCCTTTATTTGYAGGTTTATTCAATATTTGTTAGACAAACAATAGAACTTTATCTATATTATGTCTCATGCGCTTTTGAAAATGCACTAAGTRATGCAGCTGRGTCCTCTTTTATTCCAATAGATGTTGTAAATTAGAATGCTCTTCCATTGTAAAAARGCCTTTAAATAATTCTAATAGTTCAACTCGTACATGCCTTACTATTTTTAATAACTTCTAAGAATTATTTTGAAATTGATCAAAATGTGAAGCTTCTAATAAGTTTTATCATTTTTTAAAAATACAAAAGGAAAAAATTTGAACTATGATGTAGGTCACATAAGAAATGAAAAGAAAAAACTATGACTTGTCCTTTGAAACACTRTAAYATGCAAATGTTTCATGAATGTCAAGAAGCTACCTCARTGCTTAGAAGTCCTTCAGTCYCTTGAACTCAAGTYAATTCTAARAGGTTAGTCCCTACAAAAATATGCAATTTTAGGGCCTTCATTACAGAGAAAAACATCATTTACGAATTCTCAAAATCTCCTCTACTAYTTGTGAAACAAAATTTTTAATTTTGTTTTTTGCCRAAAAWCTATTGTATTTCAAGGTYATAATTATAGCATAGGCCTCTRCACTAYAAGAAGTCCTATTATAGGGGATTATAATGAAAACCYGAGTTTTCACAAATTCTTTRATAGAAAAAACATAATMAAAATTTCATTGTTCATGGTACTTTCAAAGTATTATTAGCTCCAAAATACTTAGAGAATACCACAACTTCCRAATCCATTATTCTTRGCACCGAAATATTTGGGAAMGTAATYTACAAGATGAAATGTGAAATGTATTAAACCTCTAAATGCTCATGGCTTCTTTTCAGCYTCTAGAAATTTRCTCGAAGTTGAACAAGAAGATAGTCAATCATGGTCATGTATTTTCCAAATCGGATTTTTGATGTTGGGGTTTYGATGCTAAAGCTAAACTTCAGTAGGGCATCTWCCAAAAATACAAAATACTAAAAACAAGAATTGAATTASGTTCTCTTCAACTTYAAAGTTCTGTCGACAYCACATTGGGGTGCCTTGGGCATTTAGGGGTTAAAYTGCGTTGGCTWYAAGTTCGGCAGCTAGGGGAGCCATTAGTTTTGCTTTTGACAAGGCTTGAGACAGAACTTTGATGGGAGTTTTGGTATGCACTTYGGGTGGAGGCCACGGCTTTTATTTTCATTTTTTACGAAGTGCCATAGTGGCGATAGTAAATGTTTTAGTGGTGCTCCAATTTACAACAGTCATCCACATATTGGATGTAAAGTATGGTTTTCATCCATAATATGGAAATTTCATCTAAGACTTTTTTTAAATTCAAAATTTTCAGGCAATTTAATCCAAGTTTTTGGACATTATTTTTGGCATATTTTAGCCAATTTAATTTCTCTAGTACAATTTGGCACCAAAAAGCCAAAAAAATAAGCCCTGGTGGAGGCCTTAGTGCAAGGCTAGGTTTGGGCTAGCCTTGGTGCTCAGGGCAACCTCGGTGCGAGGGTTGGTTTGGGCAGCCTCGTTGCGAGGTCCGATAAAAGCAACTTTGGTTCGAGGCCCGGGTCGGGGCAGCCTCGGTTTGACGGCTGGGTCGGGGCAGCCTCGATTGGTTGTCACTTTCTTGTGGTGACGCCAGGGTTTCCAGTGTTTGCTATTTCACTATCGTTGCAAGTTTTTGTTTCTCTGTCGCGTTTTTGGTGCACGTTTGCAGGGGGTTCGTGTTGCATCCGTGTTTTTCGTATCGTGTTTGTGGTATCGCTTTAGTACGCTTGCACATTTGTTGCTTCAGTGTGAGTTGGGATGCACAAGATTGCTTCAAAGTGAGTTGCTTTAGTATGAGTGGTTCCCGTATTCATTTTTTGCAGCGCGACAACGCTTGCGGACTTATGTTTGTACTTGGCTTCTTCTTCTGTTTTCAAGGCGAGGTTCTCCACGTCAAGCGTCTGAAGATTTCAAAAGAAGACAGCTTGCAAGTTTTCTTGACGGGATTTCAAAGACAAAAATATGTTGTTGAAATTTTCGCATTCACTATTGTTTGCACTTCCTCTTGTTCTATGCACTGTAGCTCATGTAGAAAGTGAATGAGCTCAAAATCTGTGCGTGACGGCTGTTTTGTTGGTAGTACACAAGTAGGCACAACAGTCTTTTGTGAGTTTGGATTGTGGTTAAATTGTATTTCAGTTCTTTACAATGCATTTAGAACAAAGATTGTGCCTTTTTTTTTTTCTTGTTTTGAATTGTGTAGTTTGAGTACCAGTACTAGTGCTTAGGGTTTTCAACAACGCAGTACGTTGCCTTTGTACCTCCAAGTACGGAATTTGAAACTCTAAAGTGTGTTATGAGCTTTTGTTTTGCAGTCAGGAATTGGGATTTCAAAGTAGTGCCTTCTACGAGTAGAATTAGGGTTTTKGACTCCATCTTTGGGATCAAAAAGGTCAAACGTTTATCCTCGAGTCGAAAATGATTATCCTACAGTCCATATTTAGTATCTTTGACTCAAGGAGAGGTGCAAKGTTGTCATCTGATAATTAAATACAATCAAAACAAGCAATTATGAAAGAACAAAAAACCCACTACGTTCTATAGTATTAGTTACATCTTCGACTTGATGATAGAAATTTTCCCCATTTATGGAAAAAACCAAGGATCTAATAAAAAATGCTTCACCTATATGCAATGAACTGTGAACTACTTATTATTATTTACATAAAATAATCTATAAGTCAAATATCATCGACTCAAAGATCCAAAACAACAAGAAGCAGCACAAACTTGTAATAASAAATAAGGGCTAGCAATGACGCACAATAGAGAATATAAAACAAACACGTAGAGACATTGGAGAACATAATCTTGATACATTAAGTAAATTAGAATGAAGTACAAAAAAATTAACTTATCTTCGAGTCAAAGATACAAATCTGAAATCCGTCTCTGCTATCCACAGGAATTCACCAGGATGGCACAGGACAAAGAATACGATTACTCGGCAATTAAGCACCATATGGAGCCATTCATCAACCATGTGCTTTATAAACCATTCTTCAAGGAGATGGAGGATACCTACGGTGCGTTATGGGAGTTCAAGGAGCACATCGCAACTTGGAATTTTGGGGTTAATCGTTGGAAGGACTTTGTCAAATTAAGATATCGTGTCCAAGGAAAGGAATCATACCTCCCTAAGAACATGAACAAGAAAGTTACGGTCATTGAAGATCATCGAAATGACTACGTCATAATAGTCGTACGGGAGGTCAATGACAACGGAAAGCCTGGCAAGCATATCCACTCCCTTGTTCTTGACGTCAACTCACACCATGGAAAGTTCGACCTCCAAAATCTTATGAACTTCTTGAAGGGATTGCAAGTAGAATCTCTCAACGAAAAATTTGAGAATGTAGGCTATGTCCCTTGGAAGCACGACAACGCCAAGTTCAATGCAAACCAATTGCRTCTAACTTGGCAAGCGCTGGACCATTACGCTATTAAGAATGTAGTGAAAAGACCTCCTGTTGAAGGTTCTAGGTCCTGACCATAGAGGTCAAAAGGCGGCAATGCTTGTTTGTAGTCAGGTGTTGGTGCCACAGGCAAGCAGAGGGCAACACTTGCGCAAGCAAGATCAAATTCTCGGAATCTTGTGCAACCAACCTCTAGGGTAGGAGAGTCAAGTAGAAAACAAAGGAAGTCAAATCTTCTAGAGAACCTTGTGGCAGCAAGAAGTTCTGGGTCCAGATTGACCACCGTTGAGGCTAGTCAATTAGAATTGGACACTTCAATGGAGGAGCACAAGAAGTTTTCATTATTATCGCAGCACAAGGTAGGTAAATTCCCCGTTATACTCACAAAAACCGCTTGTCGCAACATAAAATTTTGATTTTTTCAAAGTTACCTAGAATTTGGAACGGAAACCAGTTGTTTGGAATCCGGATTTGGTTAAGGGACAAAAGAAAAATGGAATTTAATAGTGACAATGAAGTAGAAGATGAATTGGCAAATATCAGGTCAAGGATTATCTCGAATAAAAACCAGTGTCAACCCAAATTAGGGTTGAACCGGATATGGATGACCGGACCAGATTAATTCATCATGACCAGTCCCAGGTCTTGAGGCTATATAAAGCTTGAGACTGCTAGTTTGCCCTCTTTTCCCTTGCTGTCTAGAGTGTTTGCGCGTGTTCCGCCCTCTACCAACAAGCGTTTCCGATTGTTGGAGCACCAACGTGAGCGGAGAAGTGCGAGGGAGTGAGGTTGTTTGTGCAAATGTCCGTATCCGGTTGAGATCGGAGAGAGATTGTGAGGAAGGAGACGTGCGGCTAGGTTAGGAGCGGATTCTAGTGAAGATAGTTTAGTGTCCATGCCTAAGCTACGCAGACCTAGGCCAGGACCTTCCAATTCTTTTGCGGCCGAGGTGAAGCTCCAAAAGGTGATTCCAGTTATTCCCTCTTCCGAACCGGGAAAGACAAAACGGAGGATCTCAATTCCATGGGATGCTCAAAGTTGATCAATAAACCCTGGGGATTTAAAGAGGAACGGATGGTGAAGGAACTCATAAGGAGGTTGTCAAATCAATTCAACAACACCATGCAAGGGGTACCCGGTCAGTGGACCGAGGAGATGTGGAGAGAGGTTTACGGTTACCGGTATGGCGGATACGGGATGGCCAACCGAAAGGATGAGTGGATCAAGCGGAAGTTCCATGGAGCGATTAACCCGAAAGACGGATATGTGGTCGAGGACTACATTGAGGACCAGAACCGCCGACTGTTGGAATTTCTCATTCCGATCCTACATCCGGAAAAGCTGACATGGGTTACAATAAACCTCGGCAACCTCATTTTTGGAGCTCTGAGCGGGGAGCGGAAAGTTGACTAGGGCCGGATTATTTGTGACCTAGTGGCCCAGGTCATCAGCAAAGTGGGAAAGAGTAGGGCCACACTTGTGAGTTCCTATCTCTTCCATCTCTATAAGGAGCGCCAACTTCTGTTGGATATAGAGGAGAAGACCTTCAAGACTCAGGAGGTGCTCCTGAAGTATGGCAAATTGAAAATGGATGAAGATGCACTTTCCGAATTGGGTTCTCATTAAGAGTCCGAGGACGAAGAAGAAGAAGAAGCATTTAGGACGGTTAAACGGCAGAAGACAATGTCACCACTTCAGCGAGGGGTACCGCCTAGTCAAGGCAAGCCAACACAAGAGGAGGGACACGAGGTTGAACTGGAAGCTAGACCGGAACAACACCAAAGTGTATCTGAAGATTTGGATTCCGACGATCCTTTCAAGAACCTCAACAAAATCCTAAGCGGAATCAAATCAGATTGGGAGGTAGAACGAAGGATCCTCACGAGGATTGGAAATCTGGTGGGGGCGGAACCGGATGGATCACTACCTGAAAAGGTGTCTGACTGTATCTCGGATCCGGCCGAGCAGAAGCAACAACAGGCTGAGATCCAGCATCTGCAGGAGGAAGTGGACCGGATGAGGGCAAAACTTCTTATGGTGAAAGAAAATGCAACTGCCAACCAGGAGATGGCAGAAGAAATCCGGAAGGTAGCTGAGCAGGTGACAGTAGCCTTTGGCAAGACCAAAGCATCTGTCGCCAAGTCGAAGTTGTTTGATGAGAAGGTCCATGAGGAGTGGAAACCATACGGTTCCCACATCCTCAGAATCGTCTCCGATTACTTGGAGAAGATTGAAGAGACTATGAAGGAAACAAGGGAGGCTGCGGACCGGATTAAAGAGTGCAACCAGAAGCTGGTGAGGTCGGCCGGTCTGAAAGGGATCCACCTCTTGGATTTGTCACTTCCGGATGAGTTTCCGGATGTGCCGATCCCTGGAAACTTGAAGGATTTGACTCCAGAGTCAAAGAAGCAGCGGAAGGCAACAACACCGCCCACCATGGCAGAACGGATTGACTTGGATTCACCTTCGAATCCGTGCAGACCGGTCCCTGGCGTTGAAGGGGAACAAAGCCGGAACCTGACCAAGGTCTTTGAGGTCATGGCACCGGGTGTCAAGAGTCCAACTATAAGCTCTTTAGTTAGAGAGGTTTGATTTGTTTTCATCTTAGGCAGCTAGGAACGGAACTGGATCTGTCCGGGTAGTCAAGAAATCTTGACTAGCAGTTAACCGGATTTCTCGGGCCTTTTTACCCTTTTTGTACTTTTTGTGTATGGTATTTAAATCAACTCCACAAGGTKGGTTGAAAGTCTTTTTACTGCAAATTCTTTTGTATTTTGTATTTGCTTGCTTGTTGTATGTCTCTCCAGGAGTCCAGGCTTGGCAGAGCCGTACGGTGAGGAGTTAGGAGGACGCAATCCGATTTGCAAGAGAGTTCTTCCCTTGGTGTTGTATTTTCAATTCTATATGCATGTGAGCGGGTAATAAGAGTTGGGAGTAAATTTCAATTCCTCAGCATTCTATGGTTTTCAATTTTGGGTGGAAAAACCGTTGATTAGGCTAGGCGGATAGAGAGGGATTCCTTAGTTGTGCTAGAACTCTTGGGTGGGAAATCTAGTTGAGTGTCCAATCTCCTGTGGAGTCTCATTATCCAAGTTGGTAAACGGAAGAAAGTTGTATCTAAATGTTGGAACGGATGAGTGCACTTTTGGCCACCTAAGTTTCATACAGGTTGGAAGGAAAACCAATGTTGTTGTAATATGAGTGGATTGTACGAGGCGATCTCTGTGTGACCTGCAATCCGGATTACTGTCTGGGTTGTTGTGAGGGACCAAACCGGATCCAGAGTAGAATAGGAAGTTAGAGGGTAGGATAGTGGGTCTTCAGCCACTTTAATTCACGGAAGGAGTGGTGAGCCTACCATCCTCAAAAGTAAAATGGCAATCCCTCTGATGGTTAAACAGAGGTAAAATCAAACCGGATTGGTTCAAAGTGATACCCAGGATCAGAAATAGTAAGGTCTTGGGTTGTGGTTAATTTTTGACTTAGAAAACTTTTAGGATTGGAAGGGATCAGTAATCCGGTCTAAGGTTTTCTATGTGTTTTGGTGTTTTGAGTTTCCGGTCAGGAACCGGAAAGATAAGATTTGTGCTTAAGTGTGTAATAGAGCTAACTACTTCACGAGATCTCTTGAGTTCGATCTTTAGAGTCACTTAGTTATACTCTACGGTGGTTTTTGTGAATATAACAGGGAATTTACCTGCCCTGTGCTGTGACACCGCTCTAGAATATAACTAAGTAACTCTAAAGATTGAACCCAAGAGATCCTATGAAGTATTTAGCTCTATTATGTATTGAAGCTCAAATCCTACTTTCTAGTCTTGAACTGGAAACTCAAAACACCAAAACACCTAGAAAACCTAAAATCGGATTGCTATTCCTTTCTGATCTTATTATTTTTTTTAAATTGGTAAAATTACCACAACCTCAGGATCTTATTAATTCCGGTCCTAGGTACCACTTTGAACCAATCCGTTCTATATTGTCCACCTATATTATCACGTTCGCTCCGGTTTGATTTTATCTCTGTTTCACCATCAGAAAAGTCGCCGCTTACATTTGAGAGTGGTAGGCCCACCACTCCTTCCATGACTTATATAAGCTGAAGACCCATTGTCCTATTATCTAATTTCCTAAGCTACTCCGGATCCGATTTGGTCTCTCACGACAATCCAGACAGTAATCCGGGTTGCAAGTCACACAGAGATCCTCTGGTACGATCCTCTCATAATACAACGACTTTGATATCTCTTCCAATCCACGCAAAGCTTACGTGGCCACAAGTGCACTCATTCGTTCATACATTTAACTACAGCTTCTCTTGTTTACCAATTAAGATGGTGAGAACCTATAGGAGATTGGACACTCAACCAGATTTCCCACCCAAGAGTTTTAGCGTGACTAAGGAATCCCTCCCTATCCGATTAGCCTAATCAATAGTTTTCTCACCCAGAATTGAAGACCATAGAAATGCTGAGGAATTGAAATTCACTCCCAACTCTTTACTACCCGCTCACATACACATAGAATTGAAAATAAAACACTAAGGGGAGAATTCTCTTACAAAGTAGATTGCGCCCTTCTACCTCCTCACCATAGAGCTTTGCCACGCTTGGAGAGACATACAACAAGAAAGCAACTAGAAAACACAAAAAAATTTGCAATAAAAAGACTCCCAACTTACCTCGCAGGGCTGATTTAAATACAAAACTCAAAAGTACGAAAAGGCAAAAAGATTGGAGAAATCCTGCTAATTTCTTGGCTACATTTCCGGATTTTCTTAAACTACTGGTCCAGATCCGGTTCCGTTCTTAACTGCCTAACTAAAAACACATGCCTTCTTAAACTACAGATCTTATTGTGGGATTCTTAGAACCAGGTTCCATATGCTCGAAAATGTTGGCAAGATTCCGGCTCCGCTCCCTTTCAGCGCCAAGAACCGGCCCGCGTAGATTGGGTGTCGTCGTCTTCCGTTGCTTCTTCAATTCCAAAATCGTATCTTTTATCTCCCCGGGAATTGGCAAATCCGGGAACTTATTTGGAAGTGACAATTCCGAGAAATGAATTCCCTTGGAGCACACCGCTCCAATCAACTTCCGACTGCATTCTTCAATCTGGTCCACAATCCTCCTTGCCTCCTTCATTAATCTGATCGGAGTAGTCGGAGAGAATCCAGAGTATTCTGGAACCGGATGATTTCTTCTCCTTGTGCACCCTCTCATCAAACAGCTTAGCCTTGGCTACGGCTGCTCCGGTCTTGCCAAAATTTGCCTTCACCTGCACGGCTACCTTCCGAGTCTCTTCTGCCATCTCCCGGTTGGCAGCTGCATCTTCCTTGAAAGCAAGAAGATCCGCTTTCGAGGTATCCACCTCTTCTAGCAATCGCTGCATCTCAGCCTGCTATTGCTAGTGCTCGACCGGATCCGCGATGCAGTCCGCCACCTTCTCCGGTACGTGGAATCCAGGGTTGTTCTGTCGAACGCGTTTTCGGGTTTTGGTGTCGAGTTGTCTGTCTGAAGTCGCATGTCGAGTATGTCGAGTGTCGAACATGCGCGACAAATTCGAAGGCGCCCACACCCGCGGTTGCCCAAATTTTGGAAATTTTCTGCCCGACGGGCAGATATTTCCATCCAACATGGAAAGCCCAAAAAAGACAACCGCGGGTCCAAAAAAGGCGACTACGGGTTGGGGTGACTTCGGATGGCGAAAGGACGAGTGCGGGTGGTGAAGGGTTGCCCCTATTGCATTTGCCTCTACCCGCAGTCGCCCTGTACCCGAGGTCGCCTACATCCGAATGCGCCCTAGTTTTTGCCATGTGGTTGCCAATTGGCAGACATGTGGCAAACGGGTAGGGTCCAAATTTTTACGGGGCAGTCAACTCGACATTGACTCTATTAGACGGACGAAGAGGTCTACTTGATGTCGAATGTGTCGTGTTCGTCGAGTTGTCGAGTTGTTAGGGCGAACAACCCTGGTGGAATTTGGTGTCTCGTCCACCAGTCTTCCAATTGCGGTGAGGATCTTGCGTTTCACCGCCCAATGGGCTCTAATGTCGCAAAGAATTTTGATCAGCAGGTTGAACGGATCCTTGGGTTCTGATTCTTTCGACATTGTCCTCTCAACTTCCGGTCTTTTTTCCGGTCTTTATTCTGGTTTTTCTTCTCGTGCCGCTTATCTTGACCGGAAGTCTTTCCTCATCCGAGTGTGTTGTCGTCTTCTGTCACTTGATAGGCGGCATTAGCGGCTTGTCCCCATCTTCCTTAGTATCCGGATTGGAACCGGAATCGGAATGGGTTTTGTTATCCATTTTCGGTTCACCATACTTCAAGAGCACCTCCTGATTCTTGTAGGTGTTCTCTTTCGTGCTGGTGAGAAGTTGGTGCTCTTGATAGAGATGGAAAAGATAGGGACTCATGGGTGTGGCCCTACTTTTTCCGACTTTATTGATGATCTGGGAAACCATATCACAAACAATCTGGCCCTAGTCCACTTTCCGGTCTCCGCTCAGAGCACCGAAAATCAAGTTGCCGAGGGTTATTGTAACCTTTGTTGGCTTTTCCGAATGCAGGATCGGAATTAGGAACTCGAGAAGTTGGCGATGCCGGCCTTTGATGTAGTCCTTGACCGCGTATCCATCTTTTGATTGACTGCCCCTTTGAACTTACCCCGGATTCACTCGTCTTTCCGGCTGGCCATTCCTACTTCGCTCAACCGGAAACTGTAAACTCTTTTCCACAACTCCTCTGTCCACTAACTTGGAATCCCGCAGATGGTGATGTCAAATTCATTAGACAACTTTCCCATGAGCTCCCTCACCATCCTTTCCTCCTTGAAACCCTAGGGTTTGTCCATAAACCCTAGGCAACCCATGGATGTGAGAACATCCATGAGTTCTGTCTTTTTCGATTCGGTTAAGGGAATGGCCGGAATCACCTTCCGGAGCTTTACCTCGACCGCGGAAGAACTAGATGGTCTTGGCCTAGTTCTACGTAACTTAGGCATGGACACAGACTATCCTCACTGAAATCCGCTCCTAACCTAGCCGCACGTCCCATTCCTCACTTTCTCTCTCTGCTTTCAACCAGATAGGTATACCTGCACCCACAAGCACCCAACTCCCACTTGTCCTGCTTGCGTTGATGCTCCAAACGTAGAAAAACTGCTAGGCGGAAAGCGGAAACACGCTAACGCCTCCAGAGAGCAAGTGGAAAAGAGGACTTAAGCAGGCAATCCTATATTTATATTGTCCCAAGACCTAGGACTAGTCATCATGACCCAATCTGGTCTGATTCTCCAAGATCCGGTACAACCCTAATCCGGGTTGAGACTTGTTTCCGGTCCTGACTATACCTAAGCGGAAATCCGCCAGCCTACCCACTACTTTGTTGTCATTGTTAAATTCTATTTTTCTTTTGTCCCTTAATTGAATCCATATCCCTAATTATTGGTTTCCGTTCCATATTCCATGTAACTTAGGAAAAATAAAAAATTTATGTTGCGACAATTATTGCAAAGGCACTCCTGGTCTAAATGCAAGAAATGCCTCATGTTTGATAATGAAACCATGAAGGTGAACATCAATCAGTGCGTTTGAGACTGTGATGAGTACATTATTTGGACCCTACAAAGAGATATTGTAGATACTGTAAAAAATGAACTCGTGCAGATGATTGACATGAAGCAGTGACAAATAGTCTGCCTCACACTTGTCAACAAGTACAATCTCTTGTTGAAAACAATGCCCACGGAATGGAAACAAGTAAAGGGTGGAAATTTCGTGATCATCAATGGCTAGCATAGTATAACTGCCGCCAAGGAACTTCAGGAGGCAAGGTGCGGAGAAGAATGGAAGGTTAAAGTTCAGAYTTGGGATGCACTCATTGTATGGACATTGGGTGCCTCAAAGTTGACAAACATCTCCAAGTTCTACAATTGTACAAATCACTTGGATCACACCCAATCTAATTAGGGAAACCAGATTATTACTTGCTAAAACATCTAGGTTTTGTGCAGGCACCCGTCCGTTGACAAAAACGAAGCCATGACAAGGAGAAATAAGATGATCTTTAGTCTCAACAATTATGTAGTAAGCCACAATCCTTCTAGGATATTTTTAAGTGAACTAGGAAGTCCTAATTAGAAGTGCATTACCAATTGAGTTGTTATCTAATCAATGTATGTGGCTCAAGTTATTCTTGATCTTATCTTCAAGTCGATGATCTCGGACCAAGGTCACCATCTGACCAGGAAGAAACGGAAACGACAGTTAATTTGGTCCTTTGATTTTGAGAAGCATTTTCAATGTCTATAGCTAGATTCATCATTAAAATTCTCATTGTCTTGTACRTTCTTCACCRTTTGCTAAMCTTTGTCCACAAMCTATGGTTYTGCAGAAATTCAATGGGYTAATTGTGAAGCSCTTTCAAAATATTAACTTGGATAAGGAAGGCGCAACCATCCAAGGTCCAGCTAACCTCAAGAACGAGCTACAAATCATTATCCTGCTTGACAATATCTTCTTACACTAGAAGAGATTCTTGATGTGGCACGCAAAGGGATAATTAATCGACCCGTTCACCCTCAAACAATATAGAGAGCTGAAGACATATTGACGAGCAAATGCGGCCTTAAAAAAAGAGTTTTTCAAACACTTTGGTCATTTCACGGACAATGACTTGAAGGAGTTTGTGATTTTTTTGCTGGGCAAGATGCCGAAGCGGAAAGTGGCGTATCTTAAACTCTTTGTAGGGAGATCCAAACTACTGATAGTGGAAAACATGACTAGCACAGATTGGATAGACCACCATAAATGCAAGAAAATTATCCTCCAAGAGTTAATGGATATATAGCCGTCGTTGATTTTTTTCGATAAAAGCGGAGACGTGATGGAAAACACCTAGAGGGCTTGGAAAGGTCGGCACCAATTCACCTCYTGCAAGAGGGATTTTTTGCTTTCCTATCCCAAGGGAGAGTACTACAAAAGGAGACTTTAGAATGACCTGTAGACGAAGCACGCAAAGGATGTGGCTAATAAATTCTCCAAAGTACTCCATATGTTCACAAGGTTCATGAAGATGAACTACCAGCTAAAAGAAACTTCTAGAGGGGTTCAAATTAGGAGGATTGACTTTGTTGCAAAGGTGCTAGTGACAAGCACAAGCTACCAGTATCAGAGCCGTGAGGTCAACCTTGCCCTTCTTGATGCAACAGAGATTCCCAGAACAAAGCCCACAGAAACAAGCACAACGTTGGATCCCTTCCTGCAATTCCTCTCCGACAAGTTGGACCCCAAAATAAACGAGCCAAACATCTGGCTAATCATTTTGGATGGCAAGGAGGAAGTCAGAGCTGCAAGAAAGTTTGCAGCATTGAAAATGAAGGATTACGACTACGTGCAGTCGAAATACATCCCTTTTAAGTCGGAGAGGGTGAGCAACATGTCAAACCAATCAGCGTCTACTGGCACCGACGTGCCGTTGTTGTTCCTTTTCAAGAAGGAAAATCCCTTTGCTACCTCTGTTTGCGACTATATGAAGATGTAATATATCGTTCCCGTGTCCAACCAATACTACTTCAAATTCAAATGGAACACGGAGGCAAAGTGGCGCACTAAAGTGAGTGAACTCCAAATGGAGTTCTATGTGACGATACTCCGCAATTTTGCGTTGTTAGATGAGAATGTGCTTGGGATTTTTTGCGGCTCCAAGTTCCTCCTTGCATCCAAGGTCGGTCTTCTAATGTTCCCTTCTACCTTCAACTCAAAGATATCAATAATTTTCTAAAATAGAATGGTGTTCAGAGTCTAAATATAATAATTTGTCCAAATAGAAGTTGTCTACATAGACTATCTTCGAATCAATGATAAGCCTAGCAGAGATTGTTTTATGATGCTAGTACGTTTGATGACAGGCTATCCTCGACTCAAAGATAGTAGTCAAAGAGCAAGTTCAAAAATGTTAGAACATGTCTTTGTAATACTAATCTGACTTTCTTCTTATATTTAGATGTTTGGAGTATTTTTCTACGTGTTTGTGGATCGGAATGAGGACAAGAGCTATTGCAAGATAGCTTATCTCGCAGATAAAATGGACAAAAATGACTATATCTTTGCCAATTCTCCGTAATCACTTGAATACAAGCGTCCAGCAAGTTGAGGTCCACCCCTTGTCCATTCCAATTTCCCTCCTTCACCGCCCATGAAGCAAGACTCTCCGATGCTGATGGAACTTGCCGTCCGCCAAAAGGAGGTGTTCGGCCCCCAAACTAGCGGTGACCCTGATGTCGACGAGATTGACGAATTTGGAACCAACACTTTTCAAATTCATAGGTAGATGGTAGCTCTTGCAGTCGGGCCTAATCTTGAGGACGTTGAGGGAGCGGAGAAGAGAGGGGTTAGTAATGATCCCTCAATCCCACACTCCCCTTATCAACAACAAGACATTGCCGTTGATGCCGTCCAGATTGTCCCACTGTCCCAGGGCCTAGTAGAAGACATTGAAATTGATGAGGGATGGGATCAACTACAACGTGAAGCCTCACGATGAGCGGGACAACCATCTGCGCATGAGTTGCAGGGCCTGTCTGC
Organism: Pleurozium schreberi; assembly: GCA_006891605.1. Taxonomy (NCBI): domain Eukaryota; kingdom Viridiplantae; phylum Streptophyta; class Bryopsida; order Hypnales; family Hylocomiaceae; genus Pleurozium; species Pleurozium schreberi. Next base: position 48,054 of record VACF01000525.1, on the reverse strand, counting down.
GCCGGATGATGAGGATGCAGATGTCTTGGTTGTCGAGGAATCGCARCCCAAACCTTCCTGCCCAAAAGAAGAAGACATCATCATCATTAGTGACAACGAGTGGATTGATCATCCCAACAAGTCAGACAAGAATGAGGGTGCATATGAGCCGCCAAAGGTCATCGAGATGAAACCTGTAGTTGGACGAAACGATGTCATCATCAAGGTGGAGAAGGGATGGTGGGAACTGGACAAGGAAATTTGGGATAAGCGAATTGCTCGGCAGGCAGAGAAAGGAGCAAAGGACAAGGCCCTCAYTGATGCGGTTGCCAGCACTCAGCTAGCCCAAAAACAACTGGTTGAGTTGGAGGAGGAGTCTAAAGCAAAGTATTCTACGCTAAAGAGTCAAGTTGCCAAGCTCATGGCGGTAGTGACGGCCACCTAGTTGAACCAGTCGCAGAGCAGTGCCATGTCCTTACCCTCAGGTCACCAACAACAGTCTGCGGTGCTACCAACCAATCCTCCCACCTTGGACGCGGTGCAATCCCTAATTTCTGCTCTACCGCATCCTCGAATCAAAGATCACAAGGAAGTGGTGTCTTTGGTTCATATAGACCTGATATCATCCAGTCCCACATTGCAGTTGTCCTCGATACGGTCTCCAGATCAATCCAGATTTGAGGTAGTCATGCCGCAGCCTTTGGTGGAGGCAGTGACCTCAGTCTCGCTTCTAGATGCAAACAACCATCTTTGAGTTGAAGATAGCCAGGTGAGGGTGGCAAAGCTAGTGTCTCATGTGGATGGACCTATGGAGTGCGTTAAAATCAGCGAGGCAGGCGGTTCTGGGGAGGTCTGTCAACCTCTCAACAAGTGGAACAACGTCCCAATGAGGAGATGGTGGACTTCAGGGAGGGTGAGGAAGAGGATGTTGGCGCAATGGAGGTGGACAAGCAATCCACGGAGACACTAGTGCAAGAGGGGATTCCAAAGACAGTGGACGGTTCTGCTCTGGTAAATAAGTCTGATCCATATAATTTTGACTGAGGCCATGAAACTTGGGTCATGGATGCCTATGTAGTTGTCTAAAAGACTTCTATCGCGTGATAGGTGTAGACTCTCATTTGCATTCATTCTTCTTGACAAGATGGCATGGCCAATCTTTGAATGATCGACGCTGACGGTGGACCTGTCCGTGACTACGATGCTTGTAGTCTAGTGTACAATAGAATTTTTGTGGAGTGCTTTCGACTTCAGTTGAACATTAATACTTCTCAAATGTATCATTGTTCAATCGATGTAAATGAAATACACGCGTTTTGACATATGGGTGGGTTCCCATCTAATTGTATTTGTATTGCCGGTGTCTTTTGTGTTGAGCTCAAAAAACATAAAAACCTATGCCGCCCACTTCCAGTGAAAGCACTCTCTAATAGGAGCCCACAGTCCATTAGAAGAATGCAATGCTTCCCTCCACTATCTGGCTCACCCACTTTTGAGTTCAAAGAGGTAACTCTATTTTTATGTTGTTTTGATTTGATCAGGTAGAGTTGGGAGGGCATAGAGAGATCGTGCCAAGGGATATTTTGCAAGTAAGACCCAAAACAAGGAGGAAGTGGTTGAACATTGTCTTTGACCTTAACGGTAGCTTATGTCAATGCGCGCTAAAGGTGTATGCCACAAAGTTGAGGCCCTACAAGCTTGAAGACAATGTTCTTTACCATAGGGTTCCGAAAATCATTGGACCAAAGGTGATCTTTGCTTGACAGAATGTAGCGGAGTTCTTGCGAGAGGTGTCCAAGTTTGCGGACAAGATTGTAGTTTGGACTTCCATGTTCAAGTACAATGCAGAACCCATCGCCGGACATATTTTTAGCAAGTCCAAAGCGCCCTTCAATATACTTGCCCAAGAATAGTGCAAAAAGATAGAGATGTTGAAGGGCATCTTCTATTCGTAAGGGGACAAGAATACCTTCCTTAAGGTTTTGTCGGAGCAGCCGTTCTGCAATCCTAGTGGGGGCACCTCTTTTGGTCTCGAGAACACACTCCTCATTGACGACTCTCCCAAGAAGAGTGTCTGCAATGAGAGGGAAAACGCCATATTCCTGGACACTTGGAGCCACTTGCAATGCATGGCCAATTTCCTTTTGGAGAATCTCCTGCCCATGCTCAGGCGTCTAGATGAGGATTGTCCATAGGGGCATTGAGGGAGTACATAGAGGCCAATCGCATTGGCAAAAAACCGCTCGAAGCATCGAATTACTTTCTCCAAGAGATGGTGGAGGGGATGCAGGAGTTTGCGAAGAACCTCATGTCCCGTTTTGAGCTACTAGGATTAGATTTAGTCATAGAACCCGGTCGTCGTAGGAAGTAGACTTTTACGTGTGAGCAACTTTGGGAATTGACTTTCATTTTGTAAATTCATGTAAATGTGTATGCTGCATTCATTTGAAAATAAAAAGATGACTTTTGAGTAAATAAATGGATGTCTTTTGAAATAAGTGTCTCTGTTTGCGCTTCTATTACTGTCTATGTTTCAGGAATGTCCTCTTAGTATTAGTATCTCTTATCTTTTGCGTGGATGGTTCTTTCACATTATCATTGGATCAAAAAGATAATGCGGATTGAGCTATTGAAATTACTACCTATTGCAGGTGGAGGCCCCCCTTGTGAGGCAAGGCATGACTAGGATCTTGCTCTCCAGATCAGAGAATTTGCTCTCCGCCACCTCTGACTGTAGGGGAGGGAGTTGCAGGACGGCCCCAAAATCTAAGCCGTATATGGTGCAGTCCGCGGCAATTTTAGGGCAGAGCAATCGACTATTCTAAGGGGGATTTGGAAGACGGGGTTGTGGATAGTCCCCCGAGTCGGAAACTGGCAAGGACACCCATTTGCTCCCCGTTCCCGTTGAAATGGGCATTCTTGAGTTGAGGGTGATCCATCTTTGTCTCCACGGACGGAAGGGCCAAGGAACCGCAAACTAGACCTTCCCATCAACAAAGAAATGGAGCATCCTTGAAGCAAAGACGGAGCTCCCAAGATGGCCCCGTGGATTGTGATCGAAGTGAATCCCCCCCCACAAACGCATGAAGGGAAGAGGGCCGAATGTGACTTGCCGATTGGAGTGCAATTGCCTCGGCTTGAGGATAAGCAGCCTCGACCGTTGCAGTCGGCGGGGGCAAGACGGTCGCCCTCCATGGAAAATCTCTTCCGACAAAGAATTATGTGAGAGCAACGGCGCTCTTCAAACTCTAATTCAATTGGTTTTTGAATTCYGTACATAAACTTTGTAAATATGTAGCTACCTAGGTAGTCTCCTTGAGGATGCAAGTCGCCTTCGAACGCAGATGTTACTCCAAACATGCGCAAGACTAAACAAATGGATAGAAAATCTTTAAGTCAAAGCTTGTGCAATGCAGCAGACTCTAGGAGTAGACCTCATCATCCTTCTCGACGCGAGGATATCTTCAGAGGGCTAGCAAAGCTGAAAGCATTGGAATTAGCTAAGAACAACTCTAAAATTGATACAGATGTCTAGATACCAAAGTGGCTCTTGCTATCCATAACAAAGCATTATATATCTAGAAAGTGTAGTGTTCAAAGTAATGGAGGCCTCTTTGGTTCAAAATCACATATATTCTACAAAAAAGCTTATAGTTTCCTTGAGGTGACATTGTGAACAACGGGCACACATTCTTTTTGTATACAAACTTGTGAGTAAACACGGCGGATGGAATGAAAAATCAATTGATTCTCTACTCATTGTTTGCTTGGCACGCCATCTTGCTATTCATATAATTCCTCATGCTTTTTTAAAGTTACTTGGGGCAACACGTTCCAAAACCTTTCTATCTTCAATGTGCATTGAGGTTTATTTATCATAGGATTCAACAACTTTGAACCACAAGATACCTTATACTTGTTTTTTTTAAATCTCAAAATGACTGGTTTGTTTCAATTTAACAAATAAGGCCTTTCACCTTCATTTTTTGAAAACCATACTCACCTCTACTAAAGATTGTACTTAGAATGAAGCAAAAATCTTCCCCAAAAATCCCAAACAACATGCACTTTGCTAAGAGGATTGCAAGTGTTTACAACAATTTTATCATGTCCACTCTAAATATGAACCATAGCTACCTAATAGTATACAATCAAAATTTCAAAGCTAGAAAATAGTCAAAAATATTTGAGTATTTCCATTCTCCCGAGAAGAACTACTACGAGTGTGACCTACTCTTCAACTTCTCTATTGCCTTCAACAACTCCGGTCCTTGACTATATATGCTACTACTTGCCAATCTTTGGCATACAATTTCCCGTAATTGCTTCTTCAAGGACCTTTGCTCCTACGCATCCCACGGACGCCGAATGGAAGGCACAAAATTCTATGCCATGTGTCTTGCATTCCTRCCTTGCTACCCATATTGTTGTAGCACAAGGAGGCCGTGGGACAAAAGTAGTCAGCCGCTCTTAAACAATGCAATTTTGTGGTGGCAATTTCCGRAGGTYGTTGCCACAAATTGGAACGCATTTAGTAGTTCCATCAACTACCTACAGAGCCAATGACATGAGATATTAGGGCTCAAAACATAAAAAGATATAATGACCAGGAAACAAAGTTATTTTTTACATTATAGAATCCAAACTATTATACCTCAAGGACAGCTATCGCATCCATTTCCTGATTATACAACTTCTTTGGTGTGGTGGCATTCATGGAAGATGGATTCCAAGATGAAGTCAACTGGGGATGGCGTTTTAGTAGAGAAGGAAAGTTCACAATATGATTTGGGCACTTCCCCCCCCCCACTTGGAGGACTATTTACAATGCCATAATTAATGGGAATCATCAAAAAGTCCATTGTTGACCGTGCCGTTGCCGTAGAGTACATGATGGTCCTCAATCCACTCTGTGATATGGCAAACTGTCCATAGTCAAAGAAGGAATCAATTGAGGTGGTAGACTTATTGTCACAACCAGTTCCAAGGAGTCAAACCAAACGACCTACCTGTATACAAACATAGATGAAGCCTATCAAAACAAAGTTTTCGAAAGAAATAATTACAAAGCCTAGACATACATTGCTAACAACTTTCCATACATACCATGAACACTATTTAATACAAATGAATCACAGAAGCTCCTACAGAAGAAGGCATACCCAAAAGACCTATTCGATCACTACACGTTTGTCACTCCGCCCTTTCATCAAAATGAACCTCCAATCCCCCATGTTGAGCTCTGTCCAATTCTTCGAACATCATTACAACATTTGGATTATTTGCTTTCCACTCATCGTTAATACTATTCGACTCTCCCAATGCTCATGCTAGTTTATTGTATTCTGCAAGGTCCACCTCTTGGAGGAGGTGACGCCGCCCAATTTTATTGTTTTTTCAGAATGCAAACAATGATTTTTGTCTGGACAAGTGCAAGCGTTGAATCCAAGGAAGAATGTCACCCATTAAATTTTCATCCATGGCCCCTTCTCCTTTATACGACCATGTTTCAAATAGAAGTACACTCCACAAGAAGTTTGTGAGGTGCTTCATAGGACTGTTGTCCACTATTATTGTATTCTGAGAAGAGAAGAATGAATTTTTGAACATAAACGACTTGTCCAATGGTTTCTAAAAGAGGTCCTTGTCCATGCCCTAGACCTTGTAGTTAATAATTTTACCACAACTATTCCTACACTTCAAAATGTTGCATTGCTCTTGCTCCAAGACATACAATGGTTGCTCTATGCCTTTGAAGAATTGGCCTGCTACAAGTAAAGTGTTTGACCTTTTCATGGAACTTAAGACATATTTATTTGCGTTGAAGGATAATTCTCGAAAGAACATTCTGCACTACGATCAAAGAGCGACCTTCTTCATATCAATGAAAAACACTTCTATGCCAGAAGGAACCTCAATGTTTTTTTTGGCCCGGGCTAGATATCTCTTATCTTCACACATGCAGCGCATTTATTCAAATCTACAATGACATTGAGCCACTTCTTTGTCACCCCAGATGCGTATGGAGTAAAAACATCGATTGGCGCATCACCTAGCGCATCTTACCTCACTGCTACCCTGTCTACAATTGTACGACAACATGTCGAGACACTTAAACCGATGAATTGCCTAAGACAAATTCAAAACACAATAGCATGCCACACAAGAACAAAGAATCTTGTACTACACATTGCTAAACCTCAACATCAATAGAAAATGAATAGGAAATTCACGAGATCTGGTGTTGCAGTGGTTGGTGAGGACACRATCGTGTCCACTACCAATTCCAATGGAAGAAATCAAATCCCTAAGACCTCCACATGGGATATTTTKTGAAGTGCTACCACGTTTGTATCATTTCCATATTCATTCCRGGTAGTAGTRAAATTCTTGTGTCCAAAACGGGACTACATTCCAAGGACAKTGAATCCATGCAAAGATTATCATTTCCATTAACAGARAAGCAWGTACAGCCTTAGAAGYAATGTATTAAGGAGCATTTTCAAGAGAAWCCATGTTTGCRGTTGTAGAAAATTAAACAYAGTAATATTTTGGTAAGAAMAAAATTTATTATAGTATCTCAGTTTCAGATTACGTTTACATGATGTAAGCTTTTGTCCACCTATAGAATTCTATCTGTGCAGACTATTGAAAAATAACTTGGAAGCAAGTTTGAGTTGATATAACTTGAATTGCAAGGCATTGTGAACAACCTAGTTGGATCTAATTAGATGGAGGACCGGCAGACTCCTATTGCTGATTATTAGTATCYTCAASAGTCTRCTTAGTCATATCYTCATTGTTGTGRGGGGGAGTGGTCCATGCATCTCAGCAGCAWGCATTGCGRRTGAAACAATWGCCATTGCTAAGGGATTTGGAGACTCCCACTATGCCTCCCTTGCTCTGTCTGAGGATCCGTGAGCTTGAACAGCAAGAAGAAGCTGGTGAGATTGGAAGGAAGAGGGAGAGATCATAGTAAGTGGAGCGGCATTCTCACTTGCCACATGGACAAAGACATTTTTTGCAATGCCAACCATTGTACTCGCCGAGACCTCTTGGACAAARTTCTTCCACTTRGCCTTGTCTTCAAYTTGGTGMTTTATGTAGTCTGAMCTCTCTTCCATGAGAATTGACACCAACTTTTGCATACTCCAATCTTTCTTGGGGGATTTTGCCCTCTTTTGCTTATGAGGTGCCTCCTTGGACRAGCTTGTAATCTAACTTTGACGCTCAACAACTAATGCAATTGACTTGCCATGGCCACTAGCCTGTGCTGCATTAGGCTTTTGTGTATCTTCTGCTACAATTTTTGGGGAAATCTTTACCATAGGATTCACCCATTTTGGAGGGCTCTGGTCTTCCTCCAAGTCATGCCCGCCAACAACCTCCCCCTCCTCTTCCTCCTACTCAAAACCTTCCTCCTCTGGAACTGAGGTAGGCTCTCTCATTCTCCTTCCACAAAGAAGAGGCAGCATTTCCTAAAGTCTATGCTTCTTTTGACCCCTTTGCTAGGTACAGCAAAGCATCTACATAGTAGCTAGAATCAAGGAAGTCTTCCATGTCCAGATTCTCCAACATAAGAGCYAAATTCTTGAACTTCTTGTTGTTGTTGCTGTCAGCTATCACAAAGTGAATAAGTGATCCATGCCTCACATYTGTAWTTCACRGTGGTCTTTGCATTTAGTCCCTTCAAGACTATTCAAGTAAAACCAACTTGAATCCCAAATGAATACTAAAACACAATRATTGGACAAATAGAACACAATGAAACTATATTCAACAAGAACTCTTCAAGTCAATTTGAATTGATCAAGAGAGTTTGGAAATAGTAAACTTAACCATGACGCACAAAAAAAATTTTCCTCCGACAAAAATTGAGAACACTATGTCTCTTGCATTGCAGAAAAGCCTAGCATCTTCAAGTAGAATTCCATTTGTAGCTTGGTGTTGTACATTCATTGTACAGGCCCATCTTCTGCCACTTTGGGATCAAGGCATACTCAAATTCTCTAGGAATGAATTTAGGCTTAATCTTTGTCTCTTTCTTGATAAGAAAGGTGAAGTTCACCGGCGCTTTTGAACTTGCGGCCARATCCTCCAATTTCTCTACCAATGCAAGCAAGTATTACGCATAGTGCGTTTTKTATGTACTACCGAAAATCCCATTTTTGATCTCCACCCTAAGGTCGACATCCGCGTCTTGGTCTCCCAAAATCCAAAGCCAAATGTTGGGGTTGGTAGCGACCGGATCCTCTAGCTTCTTAATCCTATCCATAAAGTCCACAAACATGGAGCAACTCGACCAGCCACCTTCCTATTAATGACCCTCGGAATGTTGCAAAAGTCCATAGTGGAGAATTTCATGGAGCTTCGCACATCTTCATCGCACACATCATGTTGTACGCTCAATTTAGGTGTAAATATCTTCACAACATCCAAACGTTGTAAGATGACACAAAATATCGTCCCAAGGGATCCTAGTATATTGTTTCAAGCTTAAAGTATTTGGATTAACTCCCTTATCTATTTGTCTACTCGCTCTCTCTCTGTTTCAAATGTGTATCCTTCAAGAATCCAATCCCGATTCAACTTCTTTGGGTTTCCGGTTACGAATGTTCTCACTCAATTGGTTTTTGATGCCTCTGTTTTACCCTTAAAGGATCCGCCTTTAATCTTGTAAAGGAATAGGGACTGACGACTTGTCTCACAATCTCTCTTCTCAACAAAAACACAAATAGTGATGATAGTATTGCAGTAGGATTGATAAGAGAACTCCTCACAACTTCCCGGATTGCCTATCCGGAAAGTAGGTCACTCAAATCCATCTCCCACTGCTCCCACTACAACAATAGATTAAAGACACCCACAATCTGACAAGAGAACTGTTCTCTAGAGGTTAGACTGATCCGGTGGTTGGCAGACCTTCCAGTGTGTGGAAATTTCTACTAGTGGTCGCTTACCTCCGCACAAAATCAACTAGATTCAAGATTGCTATCCACGCCACTTTTCTCACCGCATTATCGTTCCAGTCATATAAAGGTACTACGCTCAAACTCATGCTTACAAACCTAAATCCTCAGTACAAACGCTCTCCCACAGTCTCACCAAGTCCTTTGAGATCCGGATTCCTCTTCTTCTCACTTCCTCTTACACCTCAATTTTCAAATAAACACTGAAGGTAGAAACTCTCATAGTTGAAGAAAAAACCATAGTGCCCATTGATGGGTCAAACTAAAGAAAGAAGCGCAATAGGTGATTGAAAATGCTAGGATGGAATGGGAGGGCTATAGACCTGCCCACCCTTTAAAACCCAAAACCCAAAGCAAAAAGTCGTCCCAAAAATCTGGGCAAAAAATCAAATGACCTCCCGAGATACTCGGAAGATCAGACCCACTAGATTCTAATTAAAAATCCGGAACCCGGGCCCATGCTTTGAAACCTGTTCCAAAACCTAAGATCAAACTCTAACTAACTAAAACTTGTCCCAACTATTTCCCCTTCTTTGCCTTCTTCAAACTATTGCCTACTAAACTTGATGGTATCTAGACAATTGTCTTAACCAGAGTCGTGATCGGAGTCGTGACTGCGGTCGTTTTGACTACCACCTGGGTCTGGATCTTCCATGCCACTAGTGGAGGTGAATTTTCATCGTCTGTTTCTTCCTCTCCAAATTCAAACTTGTCACCCTCTGACTTCTTGATGATCTAGGCCTCTTCTTCTTTATTGGATGCTGAGGACGTATCCTTCAACACAATCTTTGTGCTCTCCCTCCTTGGTGTAGCCTGCTGCATGTAGTCAAAGTTTTATGGATGAGTCCGGGCCAGGTTCAAAACTCCCATCCGGCCAAACATATCGGACTTGATTGGCGGTTCGGGCTCCTTAAAAATGCTAGTCGGAGTTGGGTAAGAAGCCGAAGCATTTGGTGGGACGGAAACTTTAGGTGAAGGCGGGATGTTATTCCCCTTTGGTCTTCTTTCCAACTCAGCTACTGTCTCGTTGGTACTGGTGGAGTTTGCTTACCTGGAGTCCCCTCAACAAAAGGTAATCCCGGAAAGTGGGAAAAGTCTATTGATTGATTTGGATCGAGCTCTTCCAACAAATGGCGCATCTCGCTTAATACGATTTTCATCCAAGATGAAAAATCAATCAGGATGGTCACCACCTTTGATCCAATTATCGACACTTCTTTGGTTAGCCGGGTGTCAAAGAGGGCAACCTTGGCAACAACATCTGCCGATTCCGCCACCAATCTAGATAAACCCTTGAAGAAGTGTAGCACCTCTTTCTCTTTCTGTCTTGACACTGTCAACTCTCCTTCTGCCTAATTCACTTGGGATTGGAGATCGTCTCATTCCTTCTTCAGGTACTAGATCTCCTTCTCTTTCCCTCTCATCAATTCTGGACTTGGTCAACGCTGGATTTCTTCTATAACCTGATCCGAGTCAACGTCCAACTCCTCTGAAATTCTTACCAAGAGTTTTGCAAAGGTGTTGTGATGTGCCCTTGCTTTCATTACCCACTCGACTCCGGCGTCGTAGAACTCTGACACACTTTTTTTCTTCCTCCGTCCTTCCAAAATTCCTTTTGGACTGCTCTCTAGCAAACTCTTCCATGAGGTTGGATCAGTGGATTTTTTTTCTTCTTTTCTCGTAGGTCATTGAGAGGTTCCGCCTTCTCAAGCTCCTCTCCTTTAATTCCAGACTGATCCCCCTCTACTTCACTCAAGAGGCCGTATTTCAAGATTTACAATTCAATTTTGTACTCTAACAACTCTCCTTCCTTTCAAACCTCATTTTGACGATAAAGGTGGAAGAGATAGGGACTAATAGGACAATGTTTCCCCTTCCTTATGTGATCCGCTAGTTTGGACACTACCCCTGCGATGACTATCCCCTAATATACCAATCTTCTTTCTATCACACCAAAGATGGTGTTGGCTACTGTGATTGTAACTTGGATYGGCTTGTCCGGGTACAAAATCAGAATAAGGAACTTCAACACCCGTCCGTGCCTCTCGTTTGCACAATCGCAAATACCGTAACCCTTTTTGGTGTGAGTCGGATTCATAAATTTTCTTGGTGAAAATTTATCTGCTTGGGATGCCAATCCGGATCTGGATTTTGTTAACCCGTATACATCCGTCCAGGCATCCTCTGTCCAGGACTGTGGTTGACCCCCTACTGTTCTCTCATACCGATTTGGGGCTCTTGTAATGAGATCCTACATCATGTCCTCGTTTTTGAGGCTCCATGGCCTCCTAATCAATCCGTAGCATCCTATCCCCTTTTAATCTTTGTCCAACTACTTTTGAATACCTTCGTCCTCCGAGACGGTCACACAAACCATTCGCACCGTATTTTTTCGTCTACGTCCTTCCTCCATGAAATTTTAACAAAAAAAATTGGATCCGTGCGGATTCACCAATCCTATTGTTACGAACACTATCTCACCACTCTTTCTCTTAACTATAAGTGCGTAGGATTACCGCGGAAGAAAAGAGGAAGAGAGAAAAATGAAGGAAGGTATAAGTACCAAGGGAGAGCCGTTTTTCCGTAATGATGTCCTTGATTCCCAGGTCTGAATTATAGGTCGTAGATCTCTCCTATCCGGTCTCATCTAGATTTTTGGATCGGATACTGATCTGGTTACGGAACTTCCATAATTGCTCCTACGCAACCGAAAAGCAACTAAGCCCATTTTCATATGTACATGGCTCTACTTACGTTTCCGCACCAAAAAAATTGAAAATTTTACTCTCTTCTATATCTATTTTATTCTATCCATCCAYAATTTCCGTACTACCTTACATCACCGCTCTACTTGGTCATCTTATTATCTTTAGTCTTGTAGGGCCCCAAGTAAGCTTTGGACTCTGGCTTTGTGTACTTGTCTTTGCTCTGCAAAAAGACTTTGAAGAATTCGGCAGCAATAAGCGAGAGGTCCCTAGCACTATTATTCTAATTTGGATGTCTCTTTACCTACAAAAAGAACTTTTCCTGTGGCGTAGTGAAGATTAGGTTCTTTGTGGCCTTTGTGACATTGGATTTTTTCTTGGTAGCCTTCCAAGCCTCCAATTGGTAATTGCCTACAATGTCAAATTAAGAAGCCCAAGTTGTGCTTCTCATAATACAAATACTATCACACAGCATGCTTTTTCTTGTTCCTCTCCAACCACTCTTATGCGCTATAGCAATTGGGAACTACGTTGCTAACCTTCCTCATGGTCACTTTAAAGTGACGCATTTTCTTGTTTGGAGTCCTACAAAGGAGGTGGAATGCCAATTCCTTWAGACCCGGCTCTGGCAGATTTCCAAGCCACCTAAAGAACTTGTAGCTAATCACATCGTCTTTTGTCGCATCCCAACTATTATGTCCTAGAATGGCAATAGGGACTTGGGATTGATCAGAAAACCATTGCACTGGCTGGAAATAATCTTCTTTTAGAGATTGTAGACTTCATATGATGTAGTGATGAGTTTGATCTTGTTATGGACGCTTGTTTCACTTAGTTTCTTCTTTGTCATTGCTCACTGGTGCTTCTTGACATTGATCATTGCAAAACACAACTTCATTGCATCGTGAAACTCTTGTAAYGTTATGCAATATCACAAATGAGAAGAAGGTTCATATTAAGTCGAATCCACTTGATTAAAGGGGAATAAATTGTCATGTTTGAGTGGAATCTACTTTAAAGACGAGACATATTGTCCATTTCTTTGCARAAACTAAATCTCTTGCAATTCTATTTCAAACGGGCACGGCCTTCCTCAATTATRTARCTTCCTTGGAAGGTGGTGGTTRGTCAAGGCTAATCCACACATTGTGGGCACTGATTATATGTGTGGCCCACGTCGGCATGTAGTTCTGGAAGTGATTTACTTGGTTGTAGTATACCAAAATCTGGCATATCATTCTAGGGTCCGAATTCCATACAATGAAGCACTYCYACTCCTTGAACTTYTCATATTTATCCTTAGCCCCARCGAGGTCCTTYATTCTCCTTAAGGCCGYGACGCTGTGCTAGCCATTCACCATCYAGAATTATCCGGCCTTCACATCCTTGAAGTTCTTAGTGCGCTCCTTTATATTCTGAGGCACTGCACAAAGTGCCATCTTCTTGTCCGGGTTGGGCATCTCCAAGAAGGATGAAAGCATCCTAATAGGAGCCAAGTTGGCCGTCACCAATGCTTTTTTTGAAGAATCTTCATTCTAACTCTTGGATATGACTTAAAATATGAAAAAGAATTTTAGTACATTGTTTTTTAGTCATGGCTATTTGACATAATACAAAACAAAAATAAATATGTTAAGTTTCTACGTGTTAAAAGGACAAGAATGTAATTGTCACCACTTCTTAATTGGATGAATAAGCAACCCATTATAATTGATTTAAAGACTATTTTGGATAAAAAATCAACAATTTTGGACTTACAGATCCAATATGGATTATTTTGGATGAATAAGCAATAATTTGTGAATGAAATATTCTATTAAGGACCTCCATAAGCACCTCCCTAACGTCTACTAGTGGCTCCTATTAGGATGCTTGGACCCAGAAGAAATTAAAGGCAACCGTAACCCCTTTTTCATTGAGCCCGCAAATGTTCAGGGTCTCCGAGGGAGTCTCGGGCTAGTTGATGGAAATGTTAAATTTTGTTGAGATTCCAAAGACGTACRAGTCTGTGCAAGCAAACCGGTACTCCTTGTACACCTTCTTCCACTCRTCGTATTCGATCTCTTTTTGTAGCCCCATTGTATCTTTTGGCAGAACAATTATAGCCAACGCCGTGTTGTCRTCCTTGTTGGCCTTTGTAGTTGCCTGGACTACRGCCTTTCCACGAGTCTTTGGCACTRCRAGAGGCCTTGCACCCRGAGTACCCCGCCGTCTTTCAGAGTGGTCTTCCTCTTTCTCTTGCTTTGTTATGTAGGTGTGGTCTCAACAACAAGGGACCCATTGCTCCTTCCCACACCTGTGTACTCCTTTGGTATTGATAGCTCGGCCTCAGGTTTATAGCCTTGGCCATCTTTTTTCTTGTACGTATCATAGGTTTTGAGGACCTCTTGCATTCGAGATGCAAGGGTCTTTGGTTTATATGGTCTTCTATTCTCTCTCATTCACCGTTTCTTCTCAATGTGATCCACAATGCTGTACACTATCTTCATGGCTCCAAATCTAATGAATTTGAAAGCACAAACTTATGAGCCCACTGCAGAAACTGATATGACATTTGACGAGGCCAACCACTCCCTTGCACAGCTTCATCATTCATGCGTTGCTCCTCTTTATCATCCTATACTCGACGATCAATTCCTTCAAAACGCTATGAGTACTCCGTGCAACAACTTAATGTTTCAGACATTGCGTAATCCTCTGCCATGCTTGCTTCTGGTCGAGCATATGTTCTCACATATTCTTTTAAAGTTTTCATGTATCTCTTCATTGGATGCATCCATCGGCAATGAACTGGTCCACAAATATAAAGCTCCTCAACAAGATGAATCATCAAGTGTGACATGATGTCCATGACTGCCGGTGGAAACTCTTTCTCCAACATGCTCAGTGCGTCGGCTGCATCTACTAGGCCTGCATCCCTATTGGAAATTGTAATTTTCCTAGCACATAGTCTCTCAAATAATCGACTGACCTTCATAATAGCTTTCCGGACTTCTTCACTTAGTACATTTCGCAATGCCAAAGGAAGCACCTGCTACTACATACTGTGAGTTCATTTCAATGCAATCACTTCATTATTCAATTTCATTTTCAACACTTATGCACCATGGTGCCCTTATTGCACTGTCAACAATATGCATTTCTTTGTTCCATTTGTAAAAACTACTTCACTTAAAAAAAATCGATGAACAAACACTATTAACTCCATAATAATTCCTTGTACTGATAACGTATTTAACATGTGGATTGTAGGAGATTGACGTCCATGCTTCATTGTTGACTATTTCATTTCTGTCTTCTATCATGTCGTCAACTTGATCATGTGATCACTAATTCTTAAAATCTGTAACCTAGAACACATTCAAATTGAATACAATGACATACGCAGCAGTTACGCATTGTGCATTACATTACAACACAATTTGTTCTTCTATTCTTTGCTTTCATTCTCTTGTTCAACACAAATTTCGACAAACTGACTTCTTACTTTGTCAATAGTTGCCATGCATTCTTTACAATCACAATGAAATACTACACTACTACAAATATTCTATCATCACTTCTTCAATTTCTCTATTCGCACTTCAAAACACGATTACTACTAACTTTCTTTTATAGTCAAACACGGTAAAAAACTAAACAACAATTATAACTAAAATAAAGATTAAAAAATTGTTCCCTCTATTGGTCTGCAGTTATCAATGTTTGTTCACTCTCTTCCAAAATTATAAATCAATCTACTTCAACATCAAAGACAACTACATTCTGTCTACATTGTTTTGCATACTAAGGCTCTCACCATCCAGTATGGGAGGTCATTCAATGCACTTCTCCGCTTCACCCCATGCTCATGAATTGAATCATTGTCACCACCCTTCCTATCACCATTTGCAAGGTATGCATCCTGTTCTTCACCACGCCGTCTTGTCTCGTCTCCTGTCATCCTTTTGGGGGGCCTCTAAAGTCTACTTTTCCATCAAATTCTAAGTTTCAACGACAAAGATGTGTTCTCCTTGTCCACCATTGACTTCCATTGTATACAATTTTCCTTTCCTTAGCTCTTTTCTGTGCATCAACTTTACTACCACATTTAGCTGTCCTTGCGTTTGTGGAAAGGCCACACACTATACATGCTTTATATCCATGTGCACATAGTCCAGAGACCAGACCATACCCGAAATAATCGGATATTGTCCACATTAGAATACCTCTTATAGTGAACCGCCTTGACCCAGGTGGCTTTAAAAAGTCTTGAGCAAAGACTCCTGTCCATAATTGTTGTAACTCTTCTATCACTGGCCGTATGAAAGCATCAATRTTCTCACTTGTAGGCAATTGTTTACTAGAAACAAAAATACTCAATTAGATGAATAATTTCTTGGTCACCAAGTAAGGTGGCAAATTGTAAATAAGCATCAACAGCCAGGTAGAGTGACTTGTAGTATTGGGGTGAACAGATTCACCCCATCAAGAGACATTCCAAAATGCAAGTTCCTCACCTCTTCGGCAAACGATGGATCCACATTAAAATCAATGTGCTTCCATGCAGGACTGTCGGCAACGGACTTCATCACAGTGTCATCTGTGTTTGGATGATCATAATGGAATTGCAGCATCTCTGCAATTGCGGGGGAACGAAACATGTGCTTCAATCAAGGTATCAAAGGAAAATGTTGTATCACTTGTGCGGGAATGATTTCAAATCCATTTATAAATCTTAACTTTCCACAGTCTCTATTTGGACACTCCTTCAAATGCTCATTATCCCCYCGKTATAAAACACATCCATCAGGACATGTATGAATGATATTGTAATTCAAACCRAGCTTCCTTATCAAGTTCTTTGCCTCATAGTGACTKCCAGGTAGCATGTTGCTACAAGGCAAAAGCACAGTAGAGAGGTACTTGAACAACTTTTCAACATAAGCATTGTTGACGCCGTGTATGACAGCCATGTTTATTAGCACAATTGTTGCTGATATGATGCTCACATTGACACCTCTGTAAACTGGACGTGTTATTTGCTCATAGAAGGCATCTATTGCCTCCTCGACATCAGGCTCCGTATTGTCAACATCTTTGCAGTCTTTGACATGTGAAACACACTCACTTATACGGCCGCCTTCATCTAAAGCATCAAACAATTGACACTAAATGTCATGGTACGGGTCCATATGTTCCGCGCACTTTGCTTGCACATGTTCATCATCAAAAACATTGCCAATTGTAATTGTCTTCCTAGCAGTATTCACCCAAATTCCTTATGCTGGATTACCCCTTTCTGGATCACCTCCAAGCATGGAATGCATGAGAAATTGATCATGCTTGTTGACACGCAAGTGCTCACCAATTGTTTTTATACCTTTTTGATGGCCTCCATTTCATTTTATACAAAGACAACAAAATGCATTGTATTGTTGCTCCTTTGCAATCTTCAATTCCGTTTCAAATATCAATCCCTCCATTGGGATATGCAAACTTGTACCTCCTGACATTGTCTATGTCTCTTAGTGCCTTAGATTATAGAAGTTCCATTTTTGCCTTTACATTAACAACTTTGTATATGTAAACTTCGAGTACACTTACAACCCTCCTCGTACTGTGAATTCAAGCATCTATTGTGGCATCTCCTATTCTTCCCATAGCAACAAGTTCAAATTTGTTGCCCCAACATGCTAATAGTCACAATTTGTTCTCTTTCTTTTGATTCCTGTAGCCAACACCATTTGGTACATGAGCTGGTCATGTACGTGATCATTGTCACTGTCAATGCAAGTAACAGAAAAGGACCATATGAAGCCACTACATCTAAGTAGGGCTCAATAAAAGATTTGCAACATTTTATCTAAAATAAGATGTGGATTGAAGAAATCACTTCCAARAATAATCGACAAAATTTAATATGACTGCTTTTCATTATCCTATACCATTATCTGCAAATTAATTCATCCAACTACATTGCACACCTGGGTCAAGTCACACTCAAAATTACCAAAAAAGGGGTCAGATCCACTTAAATATGCAACGTAACATCTTTTTAGCTATTATTTTTTAAAACCAATCTATTGTTTTAAGGTACTTTAGTTCTTTTTTATTAGTACTGTAAATCATGTTTAAACCAGTATTTTTTTATTCATATAAAAATCAAATATTCTTTATTAGAGTTCCAATTGAAGTTTAGATGTTAGCTTGTCAGGTTTTTCAATGGTAGAAAAGGAGTCTAATTTCTAATGAATAATAATGTGATTGAATTCCAAAAAAGTGAATGTGTATATAACAGTATAATAGAGTAGAAAAGCAAAAAAATTCTACAATTTGAATATTTATCTATTTTTTATAATATTCAAAAGTAAAAACATGTGAACCTCTTTTTCAATATAAAAATTAATCCCAATGATAATTATATGACAACAAAAAATGTGTACATTATTCACATCAAGGGCCCTATGTAATCTATTTTTGGAATTGAATTTTTATATTTTTTTTAAAGAATAAAACAAGAAAATATCAAAAATCAATTAATTAATTAAAAAACTACACTACTTTGTGTTCAAGATTTAAGAACTAAAAATCCTTCTCAATAGCTATATGCTTGAGAAGTACAAAAAAATTGGATAAAAATGTCATTTTAATGTGCTATTATATAAAATAGATATCGAAGTTAGTCTTGCAGCTAATGATTTACATCTTTCTAAGGATTTTACTTGTGAAATTTTTTCTTCAACTTATTGAAGGGATGCATTCCAATACTATTCATCCATAAATTTATTAAAAGAATGACAACATTAAAGGATTTCAGAGCTTTAAAAGTTTAGAAAAGGACTCAAGCCCTGTCCTACAAAAGTACTCCCAATGGTACCTTTGAGTGTGGTTGGACCCACCTTCCATTTATCATGATTGGATTGCGTACATGAGGACCGCCTGCAGGATTACCTACTTCGGCACAACACATACAAAAATGGAAATGTCAACCAACAAGRAAAAGGCCTCTGTTGATTATAAAGAGAGCAAACTTCAGCTTGCACATGATTGTTTCCCAAACATGTTCTAAAAAAGGAGCAAACCTCTACATACATAGGACCTACATTGCAGAGGACAAGATTGTTTTCTCTATTTTTAAGGCATGAAGAGCTTGTCCACTGCCTACACCTACACCACTCACAATTCCATCATCTCCATAGTGATGCAAAGCTACCATCACCTCCCAAAGTAATTCCTTATGCCTAATACCAACTATAGTTTATCAAATGCCAACTACAAAAATTGAAAAAGTCCAATGAACTGCGATTTGTTCAGATGAAGGTAGTAAATTCCAAATTGGTTTGTGTTCATAATACACCTCCGTACGCACAGCTGGCCATTCTCAGAATCCATTTAGAACTACCARAATTTTTTTTCTAAGACTATGTTGCTATGGCCACAAGCAACTGCTATACTACCTAGTCATTTACATGAACAATATCAACATTGACCAAGTAGTTAGAGTAATGAATTGTTGACAACCAAAAGTACATCTAACCACATTTGAACATGAAAACCATGGGAATTTTGTCAATTTTGAAATACATTACCCGTGTACTTCAAACATGCAATACATTTCAACCAAATTTTGGCACCCCAAACAGAAGAATTGGACAAACACAATTACAAGTGCCTTTATCAATTAAGCACTATAGGAATTCCATTCCACTACAATAAAACACAAGACATGGTTTTCAACACATCTCTCCAACAAAACTCAGAAACTACAAGAAGCATAGTTTTGTCTTCAACTATATTAGGAAATTCTTACTACGTCATTAGCGTCACTTTGCAACATTGCAACAAAGATCCTCATGCTCCAACTACGTCAACAAARTTTTCATTAACATTGCTCAATACTTTTCACTTGTGTGCACTACTTCTTTGATGTTTCTATGTGGTTTCCGCTGGGCAACAAATTCTCTAGTGATATTTTTCTCTTCTCAAGTTCACTACTTTTGCTATCCTCTAGAACATATTTTTTGTAGCCCTTTTTTTGAAGTCCTTCTATAAGAAAATTTGAACGCAAAATGTAGTCTCTCATCTCCTTCAAGCCTTTTTCAACATCCACTTTGAAACTAACTTTCCGTTTAACACTTCCGGAACTACAATTGCAGACTCTCCATTGAGCTCAGGAGAATCCTGGGATGTAGTGGAACGCACGGCACTTTGGGCACAAAACACATGTGGTAGTTCTCCATCCTTTCCAACCCTCCTACCAATCCTTATCCACTTCCCTATGATAGCATCAATTGTTGAAAGAGGGACACAATTGCTTCCATCCATGAATTGGTAAAAAAGGAATTGGAGGAATTCTTAAATTGACGTGGAAAACACTATAAAAAGTGAAGAAATTACTCAATAYAGGACAAACAATGTGAAGATGTATATGCCCCTAGTACTCCACCTTCATTGAACGAAGTTTTTCTTCCTTTTAGTCCTTAGTGCTCTCATGTTTTGCAAAGCTTTTTCCTTTAGTGGTACCAAATAYACGTTACTTTTCCTTTCAAATTTAAATTTTTCTAGTAAAAACTCTAACAAATTAGTGTCAAAATTRTAGTCCTTCATTTCTTAGTCCTTTAATTCATGAAGGGTGCAATTAATGCAAGTAATCCCAAAATTAAGACGACATGGACGTCTATGTATACAAGCAAGCAGATCAACGATCCGTGAGGTCCCCATATCTAATGAAGATTAATGACAAGGTCATCATCACCATTGCCCAAATTGATTTAAGCTAATTCTTTTTGAAAAATTGTAGTAAGTGGAAAAACTTCAYATACTTTCAAAAACAGTATGATTCTATGACTTAGTTGTTGTTTAGGCTAAAACATATCATATTAGCACTTTTTACTTTGAAAACAAAAAAATGATTAAATACACTTGCATCTTTTTTCTGAGGCCAACAACTATAGGTACCTCTTTGAATTTCACTTCAACTATAAAGAATTTGGCCTCACTAGTATTTGTGTTTTGTAATACTAGATATGGCACTTTCTTATAACATATTGATGTCCTCTCAGAACATGCTACACGGAAGTTCCATCCCGCCGTATATTGTACCGCTATATTTGGACTCAAGCTCCACGACACGTGGCGGTCAAGTGCTAATCAATGGCCATAAGTACCATTCACTTGAGCGCAGAAAGATTTGTTTCAGATTGCTCAACTGAACTGTCAACTTACAGGACTCCAATCGTCAAGCATGGACACCCCATTAAATCTCAACATTGCAAGCTTTCAAATCTATGCTTACGAGCTGGAGCGGAATTCACGCAAGAAGGCACTGCACGACGCGGTGGAGAAAAATTTGTTGGCAGTAAGATTCAGCAAGGCTGCAGCACTCCGTTCTGCTTTCTCCAAAGAGGCGAGTACTACCGTCAGAGAGAGTGCTCCTTGACCTTTAAAACCACGGAAAAAGAAGTCTGAAATCTTGAAGGAGGAAATGACTCTGAGGAAAACAACAAGACTTCAAAGGCCCTTTCCGCCTCCAGCAATTGTTGTAGCTGCCAAAAATTTTACAYGCCCGRAGTTGAGTGCAAGTYAGACTCTCTTTTTTAGAATKAYTRAACCTCATTATTCTGGGTTTTGCTTGAGGGGATGAAAAAGGTGAAATTTGTTGTAGAGTTTTTCTAGGTTAGCGTCGCCATTTTCAAGCACCGCTTTTAAACTGAACTCCGTGGTAAGCAAATGATGCAAGCTCCGCACATAGCCCACGTGTGATCTCATAGTGCACAGAAGAAGAAAGTTTAGTTACTGCCTTTTGTAGTTGCCCTCAAAATTGCATAAGGCTTTAGGGTTGCCACCTCTTTGAGCTTCCTTTTGAAATCTAAGACAGTGCTCTGCAATTGAAGGCAATACAAAYYAGATTGTRTGAACATCGWAACYTGGTAGCGTTTAGGCGAWRGATASTAGTAGRAATTTATGTCTTCACCGAAGAAGTGGCTCAAAAAGTMRCAACTCAAAACGCAATCATGCAGGTTTTGTAATTTGYTTTTCAATTGTCATTTCCTCTCTCTRTCACGCTTGTACATATATTTCTGTGCCACTATCTTAGTTTGTCCTTGACCTGGAAAATAGATGTGATGTAGTAGTTCTTTCCTACAATGATGTAATGGATTATATTTTTTTTAATAGAAACTAGGAGCTCACTAACAACAAAGACACTCCCTTTGGTCGATTTTGCGTTGTGGGGGGAGGAGCCACTTCCATTGACTAGCCAGTTCCATATTATCCTCTAAAGTATCAAAAGATTGATTAAGGRTTCACAAAATTTACTTCCCTYTGTAGGATAMARGTTTTGCAAATCRCCTATTGTGCTACAGTTTTTGCGACTGGGTTGTGGTGGCAAATATAGCATTAATCTTAGGTTTGTAAGCCTTTTCATGATGGCAGTACAAGTTTCTTTGATTTATGTTATTTGTATGCTAGGATTCATGTTCTTCTTGTTGGGCTTTGGCATGTCATATGGATTTGTTGTTTTTGGTTGTCCATCATTTCAATGACATAGGTCAAAGACTGAGATAGGATTTTTTCAAGCATATTTCCATTTTTGTGTTCTATGAAATACCAATGTTCCACAAAATACCAAAAAGATTTGGTTTCCCATTTTTTGGACAGAATTTCAATTGCACTAGTGGTTTGAAAGAGTGGCGGTGAGTACCAGGGTTGTTCTGTTGAACGCGTTTTCGGGTTTCGGTGTCGAGTTGTCTGTCTGACGTCGCATGTCGAGTATGTCGAGTGTCGGACATGCTCGACAAATTCGAAGGCGCCCACACCCGCAATTGCCCAAATTTTGAAAATTTTCTGCCCGACGGGCAGATATTTTCATCCGACGTGGAAAGCCCCCAAAAGGCGACTGCGGGTAGGGTGACCGCGGGTCCAAAAAAGGCGTCTACGGAAAGGAGCAACTTCGGATGGCGAAAGGGCAAGTTCGGGTGGTGAAGAGGCGACTGCGGGTAGGGGCGACTTCAGGTAGGGGCGAGTGCGGGTGGTGAAGGGGCGACTACGCATGGGCGAGTGCGAAAGGGCGACTGCAAAAGGGCGAGTGCGGATGGTGAAGGGGCGACTGCGCATGGGTGAGTGCGAAAGGGCGACTGCGAAAGGGCGACTGCGAAAAGGCAACTTGCAAAGGGGCGACTGCAAAAGGGCGAGTGCGGATGGTGAAGGGTCGCCCCTATTGCACCCGCCCCTACCCGAGGTCGCCCCTACCCGTAGTTGCCATGTACCCGAGGTCGCCCACATCCGAATGCGCCCTGGTTTTTGCCATGTGGTTGCCAACTGGTAGACATGTGGCGAACGGGCAGGGTCAAAATTTTTACGGGGCAGTCAACTCGACATTGACTCTATTAGACGGACGAAGAGGTCTACTTGACGTCGAATGTGTCGTGTTCGTCGAGTTGTCGAGTTGTCCGGGCGAACAACCATGGTGAGTACACAACCAGAAATTTCCGTATTTACATCCTGTCAATTGTTTTTGGAGAATTAAGTATTGTTTGACTATGAGGCTACAGATTCGTGAAGGCTTCTGTAGCGGGCCCGGCAAAGCATTACAAATTAATCTTAAAAACAAGATGAAAAAGAGTAGTGCCGGCTTGAAGAGGAAGAAGAGTGAGACTCCGGATCCCGACATGGACACAGATGAAGACAAGTGCAACGTACAAACTCTAATTGCTCCTCAAAAGACAAATCAGCGTTCC
This sequence comes from Pleurozium schreberi, assembly GCA_006891605.1. Classification (NCBI taxonomy): domain Eukaryota; kingdom Viridiplantae; phylum Streptophyta; class Bryopsida; order Hypnales; family Hylocomiaceae; genus Pleurozium; species Pleurozium schreberi. The sequence goes on along the minus strand of VACF01000525.1, from coordinate 24,681 downwards.
TCTACATCCRAAAAAAGGGCACCAAAAATATTTGAAGACAACATGGCTAAAATACAACACGCTACACGGCCACGAGACATAGTTGGTACACCCCAACCACCTCCAACAGGTTATCGTGGACCGCAGCAAGAAAGACGACCTAGGAAGGAATGGGCGGATGACTAGACTATAAGCTATGGGCATACCGTAGGCGTACCTTACAGAGGTTCATTTTCAAGGCCTTGGTCGCCAGTTCCATATGTAGGGGGGAAAGAATACGACAGTCGTGGTGGAGACTATGGCAGTTACAGAGAACACTATGAAGGCCGTTCGGACTACAACAACCATAGAGGTATTTTTATCTCCGTATCCCCCAAATTGTTTGTTTTTGATTGGGATTTTTGGATAATTGCTTCTGTTTGCTTCTATGCAAACTACAGCAATGCAAATGAACTTCAATGCATGCACCCTAGTTGCAATAAAAAGTTATTTGGAATTGCAAATCTCTTCTACACTGCCTCAGGAAGAGATTTTGAAAGATATGATAGGGAGTGTGACAACCCAAGACAATATGAAGAGTCTAGATATGAGAGGCGTAGTAGGCTACCTCCAGACAGGTTCATGCGTGCTCCGGAGCCCATTGTATCAAGTCAATACGCGCACAGTAGTGGACGTGGCACAAGCCTCCTTCCTTCTTCTTCAAAGGTTGTGCAAGAAGAAGTGAAGGCAGAAGCTAAAATGCATTGTTATTGCATTTGGACATGAATGGCATCCCCACTGGTCCTATGGTGTCCCTTTTCCATGCTTACATTATTAAATTTGTCAAAGATATGGATCCCAATGTGACGTGGGACAAACAGGGGAAGCAAAGGATAGACTTCGGGAGTGTCTTTTGAAAGACTATGACATTTACGGAGAATCCTAGAAATTAAGTGAAAACTTCTTGAGAAAGCAAGTGGGAACGGCACTCACACAATTCTGTTTCACTTTGAATCATTACATTGACAGAGGATGTGAAAGGCCTAGAGATTTGAATCTAGATTATTGGAAAACGCTTGAGAAGAAAAGAAAGAGTTAGGAGTCCCAAGTGAAGTCCGAAAAAAAGGCTTCAATTGCTAGAGGCTGTGGATCGAAGACCTCAAAGAAAGCATTGGAGCAAAGTGTTCTTTTCAAACTTGTAAGAACGTACAACTACAATCCCGCTTGCATTGCATTTACTATTTCTTTGGTCAGTGCATATGTAGAGATGTAGTACTTTGTAGGATGTATGGAATTTCAAAATTGAAAGTACTATTTGTTAATCAATGGGTGCACGCTGTGCATTTAGGTCATGAAACCTATCCCACAGAGTTGGAAAATGCTACTGAGACAGAATGGGCTGCTGTGCATGGAAGCATCAGAAAAAAAAAGAATGATAGAAGCAGCAGAAGGCAATAAGGCAATGGAAATGCGCTTGGCATGAGTTGAAGCATTCATGTGGAAGTAGGAACCCATTTTTGAAACGTGGATGTCGCAGCACAGGGCAGGTAAATACCTTATTATACTCACAAAAACCACCCTAAAGTATAACAAAGTGACTCTAATGTTCGAACCCAAGAGATTCTGTGAAGTAGTTAGCTTTCCTACACACTTAAGCACACTTTCTCTCCTTTCCGGTCCTCAACCGGAATCTCACAATACCAAAAACACACAGAAAACCCAGGATTGGATTCTATCCTCTCCCGATCCCAACACTTTTCTATGTTACTAAACAACCACAACCCCAAGGCGCTACAACTTCCGGTCTTGGGTACACTCTGAACCAATCCGGTTTGACTTTACCTCTGTTTAACCATTAGAGGGATCACCATCTTGTTTTTAGAGTGGTAGGCTCGCCACTCCTCCCATGAATTATAGTGGCTGAAGACCCACTGTCGAACTTCCTAAATTTCAACTCAATTCCGGATCTAATTTGGTTCCTCACAGCAATCCAGAAACTAATCCGAACCACAGGTCACTCAGAAACCCTCCGTACGACCCACTCATATTACAACGACCCTAGCTTTCTTTCCAATCCGTGCAAAGTCAAGGTGGTTACAAGAGAACCAATCCATTCCAACACTCAGACAGCCTTCTCTTGTTAACCAATCTTTGGGTGATGAGACCCCTTAGAAGGTTTGGATACTCGACCGGATTTCCTATCCAGAAGTTCTAGCATGACTAAGGAATCCCTCCCTATCCGCCTAGCCTAGCCAGCAGTTTTCTCATCTGAATTTGACGACTACAGAGTGCTGAGGAGTCCAGAATTCCCTCCCAACACTTACTTACCTGCTCACATGCACATGGAATTGAAGATACAATCACCAAGGAGAGAATTCCTCCTGCCAACCAGAATGGACTTCCCTAATTCTTCCTCATACAATCCTGCCAAGCATGGGGAGACAAACCAAAGAGAGAGCCAAAACAAAGTACATGCGTGTTTGCAATAAAAAGACTTCCAGCCCACCTCGTAGGGCTGAATTAAATAACACACCAAAACACAAAAGGGGCGTCAAGCCCCGGAAAATACGCCTAACTATCAACCTGAAATCCTAACTACCCGGACGAATCTGGTTCCAGTCCTAACTGCCTATCATCAAAATCAAACCTACTCAAAAACTTCCCTAATAACAGAACCGATGGTGGACTCCTCTACCTCCCACTCCATTTCTTCAAATGTCTCAGCCAACACCCAGATGCAAGCAACGCCAGCGTCCGGATCCAGTCCATGGGGAGCTGCCGGCGAATCCAAGTCAATATGATCCGCTTCAGCCACAGGACTTTTCACCCTCGGCTGTTTCTTGGATTCCGGAGTTGAAAACGTTCCGTCCAAGTTCATCGGTACTTGGAAGTCACTCGGAACGGAAAAGTCCGAGAGATGGAATCCGGTCGAGCAGTTGATTCTTACTAACTTCTTGCTGCAGTGCTCGATCCGTTTGACCAACTTTCAGGAATCTCGCATAGTCCCTTCAATGTTCTCCGAGTAATCCAACAGGATTCTCACGATCCGTGCACTGGAAGGTTTCTGCTCCTCAAGCTCCTCATACAATTTGGCTTGGGCTAGGATTTCTCCCTTGATCCCCACCGTCCTGGTAATCCGGTCCGCTAAGGTTCGGATTCCTTTGGTTGCTTCCTTTTTGGCTGTGGCATCTTCCTGAACCATGAGGAGTTCTGCCTTCAGCCGGCCGACCTCCTCTCTTAGTCGTCGGATTTCCTTCTCTTGTTCTTACCTCTTTGCCAGATCCGAGATGCACTCCACAACTTTCCCCTGCAAATTGCGATCCGGTTCTGCCCCCACCAATGTGCCGATGCTGGCAAGGATACTCCGCTTATCCTTCCAATCCGTCCGGATTCCGGCCAAGAGGCCAATGAGGCCCTCAAACAGAGTTCCCGCTTCCGAATCCCTTAAGTCAGCCGGGTGCGGATCCGGTCTTGCTGTCGGCTGCTATGGCAACAATGGAGCCTCCTCTTGGATTGGAGTGTTCCGTTTTGGGGGAGTCCCTCTCCCGGTCGGCAACATATTCTTGTGCCGCTTGCTCTTCCGTCCAAGATCCTCCTCGTCCTTTTTGTTATCCCGATCGGATCCGGAATCGGAAAACTTCTCCTCATCCGCATCCTCGTCCAATTCTCCATACTTTAGGAGTGACTCCTACGTCCAATAAGTCTTCTCTTCCGTTTCTGATAGGAGCTCCTTCTCCTTGTACAAATGGCAAATGTAAAGACTCACCGGAGTGGCTCTACTCTTCCCCACTCTGCTGACCAACTAGAACACCAGATCGGAAATGATCCGGCTCCAGTCCACTTTCCGTGCCCCACTCAGAGATTAGAAGATTAGGTTTCCGAGCGTGATTGTGACCCGCATCGGTTTTTCTGGATGAAAGACCGGAATCAAAAACTCCAGCAGATGGTGCTCCAGGTTGTCCATGCAATCCTCCACAGTGTATCCATCCTTGGGGTTGACTGCTCCCCGGAACTTCCCCTTGATATACTTGTCGTTCTGGTTTGCCATCCCTTGCCCACCTTCTTTGAAATCGTAAACCTTCCTTCATACCTCTTCCGTCCACTGAGCCAGAGATCCGTGAAGGGTGTTGTTGAACTGCTTTGCCGTCCATCCAAGAAGCTCCTGGACCATCTGCTCCTCCCGGAAACCCCACAGTTTGTTGATCAAACCCGAATCCCCCATGGCTTCCAGATCCTCCACAAGCTTGGTCTTTTCCGGTTCATCCAGAGGGATAATCGGAACTACCTTTCTTAGCTTCACCTCCGGATTGGTTGGAGTGTGTTGCAACCTAAATTTTTGGTTATTCAGAGTTAAATAGAACTCGGACCGGAAACCAGCCAGTTGGAATCCGGATTCGACTAATGGATAGTAGAAAAATGGAATTTGGGGTAAAACATTGAAGTAGTGAAACATCTAGCAGAATCCGGTCCAAAAGTACCTAGGACCGGAATCCTGCCCAACTCGGATAAGGGTTGGACCGGATCAAAGGATCGGATCGGATTGGGTCCGCGAGCTATATAAAGCCTGAGACTGCCAATCTTCAGTCTTTTTCCCTCGCTGTCTGTGGAGTCCGCGAACTGCACTGCTTCCCGACTTCAAGCATTTGGCGTTTTTGGGCGGTCTGTAAGCGGAAGAGAGAGAAGATTTGTGAGTGTATGTGAGGTTGTTTTGCAGGTTCCGGTTGAGATTGGAGAGAGGTGTGAAGAATGGGATGTGTGGCTAGTTTGGAGCGGATACTTGTGAGGATAGAGTTTTAGTGTCCATGCCTATCCTACGCCGACAGAGACCGGGCAGCACCACTCCAATCGATCCGGAGGTGAAGTTGAGGAAGGTCGTTCCGGTTATCCCTATGGATGAACCGGAAAAGACCCAGTTCATTGAGGACCTGGAGACGATGGAGTGCTCGGGTCTGATCAATAAGCCCTGGGGTTTCCGGGAGGAGCGGATGGTGCAGGAGCTTCTCGGATTGACGGCCAACCAGTTCGACAACACAATCTGGAAGTCGCCAGATCAGTGGACGGAGGAGATGTGGAGAAAGGTGTATGATTTCAAGGAAGGCGTACAAGGAATGGCGAGCCGGAACAACAAGTATATTAGAGGGAAGTTCCGGGGAGCAGTCAACCCTAAGGACGGGTACGCGATGGAGGATTGCGTGGACGACCGGCAGCGCCATTTGTTGGAGTTTCTGATTGCGGTCCTACATCCGGAAAAGCTGACACGAGTCACCATCTCGCTCGAAAACCTGATCTTCAGATCTCTGAGCGGGGTACGGAAGGTAGACTGGGGCCGGATCATCTTTGATTTGGTGGCCCAATTGGTCAGTAGAGTGGGGAAAAGTAGGGCCACACCAGTGAGTCCCTACTTCTTCCATCTATACAAGGAGAGGGAGCTCCTGTCAGAAACGGAAGAGAAAACTTACCGGACGCGGGAGTCGCTCCTGAAATACGGGGAATCAGATGAGGATGCGGATGATGACAAACTTTCCAAATCCGGATCCGATCGAGACAACAAAGAGGATGAGGAAGAACTCAAGAAGAAGAAGAAGCAGCAAATGAACACGTCGCCAACCAGAAGAGGAACTCCCTCGAATCGGAAATCTCCGATCCAAGAGGAGGCTCCGCTGTCGCCACAACAACCACCTACAGGACTGGATCCGCGCCAAACAGATTTAGGGGATTCCGAGGCAGGGACTCCATTTGAGGTCCTCATTGGTCTCTTGGCCGGAATCTGGACAGACTGGGAGGAGAAGAAGAGTATCCTCGCCAGCATTGGCACATTGGTGGGGGCAGAACCGGATCGCAACTTACCGAGGAAAGTCGCGGAGTGCATTGCGGATCTGGTTGAGAAGGAAGAAATGGAGAGGGAAATCCAGCGACTGAGGGAGGAGAACGAGCAGTTGAAGGCGGAGCTCCACGTGGTGCACAAAGATGCTGCGAACCGGAAGGAGGCAACTGACGGAACCCGAGCCTTGCACGGATCACTGAGACAGTGGGTATCAAGGGGGAAATCTTGGCCATAGTCAAGTTGTATGAAGAGCAGGAGGAGAAGAAACCTTCTGGTTCCCGGATGGTGAGAATCCTCTTAGATTACTCACAGACTATTAAGGAGACGATGCGGGATTCTTAAGAGTTGGTGGAACGGATTGAGGAGTGGAGCAAGAAAATAGTGAGAATCGGCTGCCCAACCGGAATCCATCTCTTGGACTTTTCCGTTCCGAGTGACTTCCAGGTACCGATAAACTTGGAAGGAACGTTTGCAACTCCGGAGTCCAAGAAACAGCCAAGGGTGAAAAATCCAGTAGTTGAAGCGAAACATATTGACTTGGATTCACCACCCGCTGCTTGTGGACCGCATCCGGATGCTGGCAGTGTGCGCATCTGGGTGTTAGCTGAGACGTTTGCAGAGATGGAGGTGGAAGTCGAAGAGCCCACCATCGGTTCCGTCATTAGGGATGCAGAAGAGTAGGATTGATTTTGATGTTAGGTAGTTAGGACCGGAACTGGATTCGTCCGGGTAGTTAGGATTTCAGGCTGATAGTTAGGCAGATTTTCTGGGCCTCGCCACCCTTTTGTGTTTTTGAGTTGGTATTTAATTTAGCCCTGCGAGGTGGGCTGGGAGTCTTTTTCTTGCAAACTCGCTTGTGTTTCCTTTTGGCTCTCTCTTTTGTATGTTTTCCCATGCTTGGCAGAATTGTATGAGGAGGAGTTAGGGAGGCGCATTCCGGTTGGCAGGAGGATTTCTCCCCTTGGTGTATATTTTCAGTTCTATGTGCATGTGAGTGGGTGAGTAAGTGTTGGGAGGGAATTCTAGACTCCTCAGCATTCTGCAGTCTTCAATTCCGGGTGAGAAAACTGTTGGCTAGGCTAGGCAAGATAGGGAGGGATTCTTTAGTCGTGCTAGAACTCCTGGATAGGAAATCCGGTTGAGGTTCTAAACCTCTTGAGGGGTCTCATCATCCAGTGATTGGTAAATGAGAGAAGACTAATTGAGTATTGGAACGGACTAGTTCTCTTGTAGCCACCTTGACTTTGCACGGATTAGAGAGAAATCCAGGGTCGTTGTAATATGAGTGGATTGTACGGGGGGTTTCTGAGTGACTTGTGGTTCAGATTAGCTTCTGGACTGCTGTGAGGAATCAAACCGGATTCGGATTAGAGTAGGAAATTAAAGGATTAGACAGTGGGTCTTCAGCCACTATAACTCACGGAAGGAGTGGCGAGCTTGCCACTACCAAAACAAGATGGTGGTCCCTCTGATGGTTAAACAGAGGTAAAGTCAAACCGGATTGGTTCAGAATTGTACCTAGGACCGGAAGTTGTAGGGCCTTGGGGTTTTGGTGGTTTCGTGACATAGGAAATTGTTGGATCGAGAGAGGATAGAATCCGGTCCTGGGTTTTCTGTGTTTGTTTTGTGGTATTGAGTTTTTGGTTGAGGACCAAAAAGGATTGAAAGTGTGCTTAATCGTGTAGAAAAACTAACTACTTCACAGAATCTCTTGGGTTCGATCTTTAGAGTCACTTTGTTATACTCTAGGGTGGTTTTTGTGCGTATAACAGGGTATTTACCTACCCTGTGCTGCGACATGACAAAAATCTGGCGCCGCTGCCGAGGATTCTAAAAGCTAGTAGCTTAACACGGTAGCAAACCGGAATTAGATTCCGGATTTCCGATCCATTAGGGAAGGAACCAGGAGTGCTAGAAAGTCAGAATGGATAAGGAACAATCAACCAGTGGGCGAGTCATCTAGACGTAGTCTGAGAGATCCAAATACGGTCGAGTTGGAAGACTTTTCGATTTTCGTACCTGCTCCTGACAGGGTGGGCGGGAATCCGAGATTTGGTCGTTCGTCACAATCTTCTGAACAAGAACTGGATCCGTTCTAAGAGGATCCGGGTGTAGAAGAAAGAAACGCCATGACAAGGTTGAAGTACAAGCGTTTCAAATGTGATGGAAACCAAGATGCAGACAATTGGCTATGCGAGTTTGAGTCAACTGCAGTTGCCAATCAGGAGAATGAAGGAGCCAAGAGGAGAATTTTCCAAGGATTGCTGAAAGGAGAAGCTCTTAGGTGGTACCAAGACATTTCGCATCCGGTTCGGAATGATTGGGAGGAGTTGAGGACGAGTTTCCTGCATGCATTCCGGGAAGTTGGAGGAGAGTCTAGAGCTCTTGGTCGACTAAGTGCGCTGACTATGAAGTCATCCGAATCTGTTCGGAAGTATGGACAGCGAGTGAAGGCACTCATGCAGAAGTTGACGACTGAGATCGCTCCGAGTCTCCAAGTCGAATGGTACGTAGCCGGATTACCGGAATCCATGGGGTTCTTGATCCGCCAGACGCGACCCAAGACACTTCGAGAGGCCATGGACGCGGCTTCCAACTACAAAAATTCCCCGCAGTCGCTCCGTAAGTCCATGAGACGGAGTGAGAAGGAAGGAAAAGGGAAGAACCGGAAGAGTGACCGGAAGTCCAGGCGCCTTAAAAAGTCTGAAACGGAAAGCAGTTCTGAGAGTTTGAAATCCGTTTCCAATTCATCCAGTTCGGATGAAGAGCAGAGTATTTCACCTCTACGACGTTCTTCCAAGTCTAGGGATCACCAAGACAAGACCGTTGTCAAGGTAAAGACGGAAGACACGGATTCAAAGAAGATGATGAAGAGTATCCGAGATTCCCTTGAGGCGATCAAGGTTAACATGGCGGCGAATCCGAAACCAAGACGGATTGTTCCAACTTTGCGTTCCAATGTTTGGTGCGGGAGGTGTGGAGAGCCGGGCCATTATCCAAGCAAGTGTCAAAAGACTTGCCACAAGCATGTCCACTATGTGTATCCAGAAGAGGAAGTTTACTACACCATGGCGGAGTGGCGGACGAAGAAGGAGAGGTATATCAAGTTCTGCCGACGTACGGACGAGGGAAGGAAGTTGCAGTTCCATTCCGGACTCCGGTCTTGAACCGGAATTTCCTACCCGGATCCAGTCAAGGATTGATGATGCAGCAGCCTGTGCATCAATCTGGATATCCGGAAAGGCGCGTGGTGATCTGTTTTCATTGTAGAGAGGAAGGGCACTACGCCACTAATTGTCCTCACAAGGGACTAGGGCAAGGAGCGCCATGACCACTCCCGTGCCAGAATTGTGAAGAGTATGGGCATTCAAATGACCAATGTTAGAAGCCGAAGCAGCCCAGACCGGTTTACAAGCAAGTGCAGATATTCCAAGGGAGCAGACCGCGCTTAATTACGCTCACTCTGCCGGAACAGAAAATCTAGATAAGTAACGGTGCAAGGTGGAGCTGCCAGTGAAGACGGATAGTTCTTTAAACCGGGTATCCACCCGCAGTTCCATCCAAAGTCAGGGAGAATGATCTGTTAAGACTAAGAAGAAGAAGTATAGGAAGAAACCGGAATCAAGTAGTGATTCCGATCGAGTCCCACAAGAGCGTGAGAGGGAACCGGAGAAAGTTCAATCTGAGGAAGGGGTGAGCCGGAACCGGATTCCGATCGACATCAGTGACGAGGTCCGAAGAGAGATAGCAGTACCAGATGTAGAGTAGGGAATCCTATCCAGACATGACGTTGGCTTAGGCCGTCCGGATGTCATGACACGTTGGAGACCGTCCCGAATGCCGACGGCGTGGATGAAGTCCGTTGACTGCGCACAGTGCGAGGACGGCCATTCCGTCGACTGAACGGCCCGATCGTCTTGTGGACGGGCAGTGCGTTTGCGGGTTGTCAACGGCGCGCAGTTGACTGACCGTCGACCGTGGACGGCCACAGAGTTCGCGGATTGTCCATGTTGCCTGGACAGCGTGGACGTCTCTTGGACGGTCTGGATGATCTGGACAGTCTGGATGGCGTCTGGACGACCTAGACGGTCTAGACGGCCTATACATCGCCTGGACGGTTGGCCGTTGCCTGGATGTGGACGTCGCCTGGACGGCCTCTCGTCCGCTGCTGTTTGCGGTGCGCCAATGGACAGGTCGTCCAAGCGACGGCCTGTACACAGTATATAGGGGCTGCCGTCTAACTTTAGGATCACTTTTCCTTGTTGATCTTTGCTCTTATGACCTGGTTGGCATACAACCAATGCACTAGAGTGAAGTCCAAGAAGAGTGTGTGTGGAAGGAGCACTTGTTGTGAAAGCAATAAGTGTTATTTTCCACATCACATCCAAACAGAATACTAACTTATTTTTTTGTGCAGCGTTCAGTTAAGAATAACTAGCCGAAATAATGGGAGGGGGGAGGACGCAATGGAAACCTTGGTACACGCTACTACTGGATAATAAGGTTCAATGCAAGTTTTGCCAGACAAAGATTAGTTACCGACGAGATCGCTTGCTTTTTCATTTGGGTTATAGACCAGATGATAGCCTCGCTAGAGTAAGAAGGTGCAACAAAGCCAGCCTAGCTGTGAAAGCTATGTTTAGGAATTGCGGGAGAAATGTTCCTTCGGTCGACGCGGACGAAGAAGAACGTGGTGTGGAAGTGACATCACCGTCAACGGTTCCAGCAGGGGTGGTACATGGTCAACAACCACCCACTGCTTCAGCCTCAGTTAGTGAAGGCGGAGGAAATACTGTGGGCCACAGTTCCCAAGTTCGATCATTAGAGGCGCCTGGCCCTTCTTCGAACCAAAGTCGACCAATGAGGCAATTATCCGTACAAGAAAGGATGGACACATCTAGTAAGCAAAGACTAGACAAGAAATGGGCTAAGTTTTTCTATGAGGCAAATATACCATTCAATGTGGTGAGGCACCCCGCCGTTGTGGAGGCAATGAAATCAACATCCAAGTCTAGAGTTCAATACAAACCCCCGGGTTACCATGCCATACGCACAAAGCTCATGACATCAACAAAAGATGAAGTGGCTGCATTGATATTTGAGAAGACGAATGGGCCAATCCACAAGTACGGTGTGACCATATGCTTCGATGGATGGGACAATGTCACGCATTGGCCGTTGATGAATGTCATGTTGGCATGCACGAGCGGAGAAATATTTTTGGGATCGGTCGACACAATAGGTGAACGCAAAGACGTTGTTTATGTGGCTAGTCGTGTGAAGGATTACATTGAAGCGGTGGGGGGACAAAATGTGGTGCAAGTGTGCACGGACAATGTAGGAACCATGCGTTTAGCGGGTACTTTGTTGATTGATGACTTCCCGCAGATATATTGGCAAGGTTATTCTGCGCATGCACTTGACCTTCTACTTGAAGATTGGGGGGAAGCAAGTTTGGGTAAAAAGTATGGTGAAGAAAGCAAGAAAAATTGTGAACTTCATTTGGGGGCATTACATGCCGCTCGCCATTTTCCAAAGGCTGTCTCCAACGCTCATGTTGAAGATGCCCGTTGAGACTCGTTTTGCGACCATGTTTCTCATGACTGAGCGGCTGGTCATGGTGAAGGAAGCCGTGGAATTGACAGTCCACGATCGGGATTGGATCGAGTTCAGAAGAAAGTTGCCGGATAATAGAGCAAAAAGTAAGGCAGATGTCGTTCAACGTAGGGTTCGAGATAATGAGTTTTGGAGGAGATGTGGAAACTTTGTAAACATGGTAGGGCCCGTGTTAATTGCTCTTCGAGAGTTTGATGGAAAGCAGCTAGCCATGGGCAGAGCATGGATGGTCATGAAGAAGGTGGAAAAACACGTTTTGGCTTTGAGGCGTCGTCCCTTTTTATTGCAAGTAGAGTATGCGGTACACGCTGAAGCAGCATTTTACAAGCGATGGGATATGATGAAGACCGATTTGCATTACGCAGGTGCTCTGCTCAATCCGTTCCTGCTTGAAGAAGTTGCGCTAACGGATGATAACGACGCAAGAGAGGCCATCCTAAGGGTACTACGCAAATTGACAAATGGAGGGTTTGCATTCGCCGACGCTTTGTCTGAGTACCAATCATTTCGAGACTGCCGTGGCATTTTTGTTGGGCTTCTCAATGTAAATACTTTAAATCTGGAGCTGCATGAATGGTGGGATCTTCTCGGGGCCGGTGCTCGTACGCTTTCGCCCATTGCAAAAAGGATCCTCGCACAAGTATGTTCCTCGTCATCGTGCAAGCGCAATTGGAGCATGTATTCCTTTGTCCACAGTTAGTCTCGCAACAGATTGGCCACTGAGCGCGCTAAGGAATTGATTTACATTTATACCAATTTCCGGACCCTTTGAGAAAGAGGTGCAGCTGATCTAGCAAGGTGGTATACCAAGAACATGTTGTCAGAAGATTCCATGACGGACGAGTCAAATCACGATGATGGTTTGGACCGCGGTTCGATTCTACCAGGTGCTAATAATGATGACTCGGATAGCAGTTCCAATGGCAATGACCCTCCACCGTTTCCAGCATTGGATGAAAGGCAAGAAAGGGCTCCTCTAATTGACGAGTCCGTATTTGATTACGATGGTGCAGATAATGATGGAAATGACCACGGGGGCCATGAAGATGGAATGGCCACAAGGGAGATGAAGATGGAACTGACCACCGGGGAGACGAAGGAAGTCCACAAAGGGTGCCAAATACAACAAATGGTTCGTCAGGGGGTGGAAATCAAAACGAAGGGGTTGTAACAACACCTTCAATACCGGTGCCGGGCCCAATCGATGAAGAAGTGGCTACTATAAGAGAGGAACATGTTGCTTTGGAACAAAGACAAGAACCGGATGCGGTGGTTACAATACAAGTGTTGCCTGCGAGTAACACTTGCGGAGAAGGCCCCCCCCTGGGGATGGCGGTGGAGGTTCGTCCACGACGTAACAGCACGGGCGGCCGTCGACGACAACCGCCCGTTTTAGATGACCCATCGACCCAAAATCCGGCACAACCCTTGTCTTCTCGAGTCCGCCCCAACCAAGCATCTCCATCCGTCGGGGACCAATTGGCCTCTCTTGGTCCAATATTAAATTTGTCAAGGTGAAGGAATGCACCGGAGACAGCGGTGAGCCTTGATGGCCCCATCCAACCGACTCCACGTCCTTGCAGTCGGTATACACGTCCACGCGAACAAGGTGCTAGCAATGACTGTGGAAATACAAGACCGCATATAAGGCGAAGAAGTGAGAAAGCGCCATTTCCGCCAATCCAACCGTTTCGGCGAGAAGCTGCAACAATGCCTACTAYAGATGGCATAAGAGATGCAGTAGGGGGCGAGCACATCGCAGAATGAGTTCTATTGCACGTGAAGGGGCAGCCAGCGAAAGTGGTAGCGTAGCACCCAACCATGGTGATGACTCCATTGGTCCTAGTATAGCTGAAGATGGTGAGGTTGCAGGAGATAGTGATTACCGAGGGCCTCGCGGACGTCTTCCGCTTGGACCTCGTGACCAAGAAGCAACTACGGAAGAGGCTAATGCAGGAAATGTGCCTCGCACACGGAGAAATCGAAGACAATGAGCGTATTTAGGAAAAAAAACTTCATGTTTTCACATGTAATGGTATGTAAGGCTCTATACCTTGCATGCCAAATTCGGCATGAAATATATATATACATTCATTACTATATTACTACCCAAGTAYCCATGCTCCCTTCACTTTAAATTATCATTGGAAATACTAAATTACTAAGACAACATGGCGCGATACTTCTTGAATGGAAAACCGGGGCACCCCCTTTTGACGGATTGGGTTTAGAATTGGACAACAAATTTTGCAATTCAAATTGTATCAATCATTGGTGTATTCGGATTGGAAGGTACAAGTTTTAGCCAAGACCATATACGACAAATTCACTCATTGGAATTATACTCAAATGGAGCAAAAAGGTTTGCATCTATTTATATCAAAAAAAAATTAGTACAAACTGCATTGAAGCTAAATGCCAAGACTATACTATTGTAATTAGTAAAAGCAAGTGCTTAGTACTATCATACTATGGCTCTACGTCTACACTGACATTGTAAAAATTCTACTAATATTTAATCTTCATTTCCAGCTTGTTGTTGAAGAAGTGCTTGCTCCTTGAGTGCCTCGCGACAGCAATTCACAGGTGGTGTCCAAAACAAAGGGGCTCCACTAAGTTTGCTCACGAGGGAAGTAACCGATCGTCGTTGTAGTGGGTCCGATTTGCACAGGTCGACCAATGTAAACCCAAAAAATGCGACTGCCAGGTTGTCGGGAAGCATTTCCGTATTCACGCAATCTTTCTTCCATATCTTCTCGGCGAGTTTCCTAATTGCATACCCATCCGTGAGTATACTAACACGCGGTGGCCTAACTACACGAGTGGAAGAGGTTGAAGTGCCAGGCTTTCCAATCACGTGCATCAATTTGGGTGCCACCCACCAACGTTTTGCCCGTGCACACCGCATCTCACTTGAACCCTTAAATTGGTATAATGAATGGGTTTCCTCATTTATGCGACTAGCCATTTCCCAATCGCACAGCCCAATCCACACGGTTTGTCCATCGTCGTTCGGAAAGTGAAGCATCACGTTTGCCGGCRTGATGTCGTTATGAAGGACCGAAGATTGTTGCACTGCATCCACGATCCAAATTAACGCCCACGCAAGCTCGGTGCAATTGCGACGATAAGCCATGAGTCGTTTGGCTTGTTGCATCGTTTGTGGGGTTGCATTGTAGGCCAACTCTCCAATTTCCTCTGGATCTTGGTTTCGCTGATCCAAGGTGAACATGTCTCCCAATGTTCCTCCATTCCACCATTGAAATAACATTCCATGGTCATGTCATTTATAGCAAAAAACTTTATGACCCCTGCATGAGTACATGGACAAACTCCTTTGAAAACCTTTTATGGTTTCGGCAACTTGGGCAAGGTTGTAGACACAGGTTTGCACTTGATCCTCAAGCCAACGATCGAAATCTTCCTTCGTGCGTTCTTCAAGCCACTCGTCCCCGCTCATTACCGTCCAAAACATGTGGTGGAATTTGTTTTTTATTGTCTCCACCCCTTGCATTCCCTTTCCGATGTAAGTTGTATTGAGTTGGRAGATCGAATATTGCTCCATAAACTCCAATGCCACTTCATGCAATTTTTTCGTCGCAACCTTACTTGGCCATTTCTCAGGATTCACAGCTTTGTGCCTCCTCCTGCTCTTTTTTTTCTTGGCCCCAGAACACTCTCCCGCCTCCACACCGCCAACCCCTTCTGCAGCCACTGCCTCCGATACGCATTCCGTGGATTCTAAAGACGGTTCACCAACAGGGTCTCTCACGTCGTTGAACCAGGCATCAACCTTCCGCTTCAAAGTACCACGGACATCCATTGAAATAATAAGAGCAATAAACAAACCAAGGAAGGAATTAGGGTTTCGTGATCACAGATGTGAAAACTCCCCCCCCCCCTTCCTCAACCAAGCCTCCTTGCAAGCACCCGCGCTCCCAAGCAAGGATTGAAACCAATCCAGGGCAATAGAGCACCGTCAGAGCAGGAGAGACGCGTGCAAAACTAATCCACGCATCCAAGCATATATAGCACCTGACAGGCCGTCGAGGACTCCGAGGCCGTCGAGGAGACGCCCGGGACGACGATCGGGCCGTCGGAGTCTCGGAGGCTGTCGAGGGGACAGCCGCGTCGTCGACCACCCGGATCGTTGAGGGGACGCCCGGTTCCTCGACGGGACCGTCGGGGAACTCCGAGGCCGTCGAGGGGACACGTAGCCTGTCCTGGGAACGTGGACAGGGGACCGTCGGGGAACTCCGAGGCCGTCGAGCGTCCGAGAGGCCGTTGGGGAAGCTGTCGATTGGACTGTTGAAGGAACCGTCAGGGCATCCCAACCCGTCGAGGAAGCCGCCAGCGAGGTCGTTTCTGGACTTAATAGTTAGCCTCGTTCGCCTGCTCTTCATTTATTGTGTTTTTTAGTCTGGCTCATCTGAAGTTATGAAGCATTGTCTTTTTTTTTAATTCCACAGGAAGTGCCAAAGTGGCGATACTTCATTTTAGTTCGGTGCTCTTTAAAATATAAATTTCCAGGGAGTCAGAGAGTATAAGGTTGTTGAAGGGATAGGGTATAGGATATAGGGTTGAGGGTTGAGGGTTGAAGCCTTCAGGGATTAAAATTTCAGTGTTCTTAAACGGGGTATTTATGTTATTCCCATTTTAATATTTCCATCCTGAACCACTCAAACAGTTTTACATTTTAACATTTCCATTTCGATATCTTAACCATCTTAACTTTTTAACATTACTTGTCTAACTATCCATTTTATAGCTCTTTACATTATTTTGATCATCTCTGAAAAATAAACATAAAATTTTTCACACATATTTATTTCCATCATGGTAACAAATTGAGTGATGAGCACAAGGCTCTGAATCAGTGGTTATAGGTCCGACCATTAGGGGTTAACATTCAGGTTCAGGTATTCTGGACGTTCTCCCCAGCGTCCTGGACGGCCCACTTTACCTCTGGACGACCCACTTTACCTCTGGACGGCCTGCTCGTTGCCATCAAGGCGTTCCGGGCTGGTTCTCGACGACCCTAGGCAGACCGTCCAGAAATTGGACAGGCCGTCTAGAACCAATCCGGGCCGTCCGAGACACTGGGCAGGCCGTCCAGAACAGATCCGAGGCGTCGATCGTGGTAAGAGCATCCATTATTAAATCAGCCCATTCACGACCGGGGCACGCCGTCCAGATTAAATTCAGGCCATCGACGACCCGAGGCAGGCCGTCCGGAAACACCCCGGGTTGTCCAATCGAGGCCGTCCCGTGTCACGGACAGCAGAGTAATTATCATTTCTGTTTTACTGCACCGGTCCGTCGATCGGGCAGACCGTCCAAAACTAATTCAGCCCGTCAACGTCCCGGGGCAGGCCGTCCAGGTCAAATTTAGGCTGTCGACGACCCCGGGCAGGCCGTCCGGAAACACCCCGGGTTGTCCAATTGAGGCCGTCCCGTGTCGTGGATGGCGGAGTAATTATCATTTCTGCTTTACTCCACCGGTCCATCAATCGAGCAGGCTGTCTAGAACTAATTCAACCCGTCGACGTCCCGGGGCAGGGCGTCCAGGTCAAATTTAGGCCGTCGACGACCGCAGGCAGACCGTCCAGGAACACCCCGGATTGTCCAATCGAGGCCGTCCCGTGTTGCAGACGGCGGAGTAATTATAAATTTCGCTTTACAAACGTGCTGATGGCTCCGGACCTGCCGACGGCCTCTCCGGACAGCCCGCCGAACCTCTGGACGGCCTGCCGAACCACCGTCAAAGCTCCCTGGACGGATCAACCATCAATCTCCGTGTCCATTGAAGGCCTCCAGTCGTCACATTGGGTGATTACGGCAATGATTAGATTGGAATTTGTCATGGTAATCAGCCCTAGTAATTGGAAGGTGTAAGGTTCAAATTTTTTCTTCATTGCACTTGCTTTCTCTCTTGAGCTGTGTGGTCTTTGCTTGAAAAAGATTTGCATTGCAGTTCGGGAGGAAGCAAAAATAGTTGGCTATTGCTTTGCCACATTTCAGTTGGCCCCATACAACAGAAGACAAAGCATAGTCCATCTATTCCATACAAAACGTGTTGTGTCTTTGTGTAGGTATGTCAGAGAATCACGAGAATCAAGAGATGCCGAGACGCGAAGGTGCATCCCCAGCGAGGAAGCGACGTGGGAATAGGGCCGCCATTGATTGGGAAACTTTCAATCAAGCGGCGGTCATGGCGAAGCCCGGGTGGGAAGCGCAAATAGAGCCGTGGACCCGGGTCACAAGTCGGTTGTACATTGACTGGGCCCACATTAACCGCCACTGGGCACGTGAGCGCCACGAGGTCCATATCAGATCCGGCGTTGCACTTATCCCGCATTGCCAACACCCGGCATTCAAGAAGCGCTTGACCGAGGTGGCATTGTTTCTGTGGAGAGAGCTCTCAAAGAAAGATGGGACCCTCTCATTGTGCCAAATGGCATATGCGGAGGTGTTTTTGGGCAAGGACGTGGATTGGAATACGTACCCGAACGTGGCCCAGAAAGGCGTATTTCCAAACCGACAACGTTCCATTCCACCAAATCTTGCGGTGTCGTTGGATGGCAATTAGGACAATTAGGCCATAGCAGGGGCTGTGGCACAAGTGGTTGCAACGGTGAACCTGGCTACAATACATGCAGCATTGCAGGGGCCAAATTTAGTAGATCCTGCAGATGTTGGGCGCGAGGGTGGTCCACAGAATTTAGACCAACCCGTGCTGGACCAGCCAGGTAATGGACTTGATGGCCGCGAGGGTGGAGTGGCAGTCGTGGACCATGAATTGCAGCAAACACAAGCGTCATTGGCCGCGATGGGGATCCAGAACATGAAATTAGAGCGTCGGCATCGAGCAGAGCTGGAAGCCCAGATGGCACAAGTGAAGGCTCTCACGGAGGAGAATGCCAAACTTCACGCAAGTAACACTGATTTGCTAGCTCGTGCAAATCGGTTGAGCGAAGAGGGCGTTCCACCCTTGGATGAAGTTGTGAAAATGGCAACGTACGGGCTAGTAGACCCACAACCAAATTATGAAAAGAAAAAACATACGAAGCCCGCAAAAAAATGGAAATAAAAAAACATATAAAGCCAAATAAAATGTGGAAAGGCAAAAAAATACAGAGCCCAAAAAATACGGGAAGGAAAGAAAATACAACGCCAAATAAAATGTGTGAATGAAAAACAATGCAAAGCCAATAAAAAGATGGCAAACACAAAAATAAAAAGCCAATCAAAATATAGAAACATGAAAAATGAAAAGCCCAAATAAATTCGTTCACTTTCCTAGGTTTTTTCCATGTGATTCGTGTAAATTCAAAAACAAAAATTTCAAAAATTAACAAATGCTAAAAATCTTAAACCAGTTCTAAGTCCGGACCATACAGTCAACCGTTGATAGTGGTTGTCGACCGTCGACCTTTGATAGTGTCCGTCGTCCGTCGCCTGTTGACAGCGTTCGTTGTTCGTCGCCCGTCGAACGAGGCTGTCTCTAAGGACCGTCCAAGCAGTCTTGACAAGCCATTTAAAACCGACTGCCACGATACCCAGAGCGTCCATCTGGACTGTCGACTGAGTCCGTCCAAGCAGTTTGTCCTTGCAATTGAGAGCGTCCACTGAAACCGTCCACTGGGCACGTCCGTCCAAGGCGTCCCGTCGGGTTCGTCCGTCCAAGGCGTCCCGTCGGGTTCGTCCTCCAATCGCGTCGTTGACAATTTTTCATCCTTCGTCGTCGATTCTATTATGGATTTCATCCTGACGGACGCCGGGTTGACGTCAGACGTCCGTCCGGACATCCGGACGTCCGGACGTGACGTGACGTGGATAACGCTGATGTAGAGCCAATCCGGAATTGAATTAGTTTTAACATTGTTCCAGGTTATCATCAATCCGGATGTCATCACCAACGATTAAAATATCCTTCAAGACATCAAAAACCAGAAGGCGAACGTGACGATTGGACAGCTCCTACACAACAATGTCGCATATCAGAAGCTGATCCGGGATGCATGGACACGGAAATGGAAGAAGAAAGTGAAGCTTCCCTCAGTGGCAGTGAACTTCTCTCAACCGGAAGAGTGCAGTGCTCCGGAAGTCACAGTGGAGATTGAAGGATGTCTGATTCCAAAAGTTTCAATTGACAGCGGATCTGGAGTCAACTTGATGTTAGAAGAAACGGCTTTTGAGCTAGGATTCACCACCTTTGAGGCAACTGAGCAAGTTCTTCGTATGGCGGATCAGTCCAGAGTAAATCCGGTTGGCAGACTTTCACAAGTCCCAACCCAGATTGGCGGAACGGACTATTTGCTCAACTATGTCATCATCCGGGTTCACAAGGGAAGGCCTTTTCCAATATTACTCGGAAAACCCTGGCTGCACTCAGCAAGAGTACTAGTGGATTGGGGAACCAAGGAGTTAGTGGTGGGTAACCCAACCATCCGGATACCTTGGGCGACCGAGAAACATTTGGGAGAGACAAGCGAGTTGGATGGTTACACCTCCGACTGGACGGATTCGGAAGAATCCGTTCTAAGCTATTTTGTGGATCCGTTCGAATATAAGACTGAGACCAACTTTGGGTTCTCAGATATTGTGGTGGAACATGTTCCGGACAACAATTATTTGCAAAAGTTGTTGGCCGCAGATCGATCCTTAGGAGAAGAGAGTATTCTGCTCACAGCGGAATGGATCTCTCAACAGATCAGTTTCCAAAATTTTACTACACAAACCGGATGTGAGTATGACCCAGAGTGGGGAAATTTGATATCGGATCCTGAGGAGATTCATACAGAGAAAGTGAAATCGATTATTTCATTTTCAGATTACGAAAAGAAAGACGTTGAACCAGGGAAGAGTCTCTACCTTAGTAAACTTTTGAAAGGGACGGAAGAATCCGGTTACGTCCAACTTTTGAGGGAATACCTGGATGTTTTTGCATGGAAGCCATCCGACCTGCAGGGGATTCCACCGGAGTTAGGAGAGCACCACATTGATTTGACGGAAGGAACCATTCCGGTCCGTCAACGACAATACAGGCTCAACCCCAAATACTGCTTGATGGTCAAGGAGGAAATCGACCGTTTATTGGAGGCCAGATTTATCTATCCGGTTAACAATTCCGAGTGGGTTTGTCCTATCGTTGTAGTACCGAAAAAGGTAGGAGTGGATGGGAAAGTGAAGATCCGGGTCTGCCAAGACTTCCGGAAGTTGAATGCRTCGACGAAGAAGGATCAGTTTCCACTTCCCTTCAAGGATATTATCCTCGACCATGTAGCTGGACACAAGTGTTACAGCTTCCTGGACGTATTTTCCGGCTACAACCAAGTGTTCATCCAATGGTGTGATCAGCTGAAGACTACATTCACGACAGAATGGGGAACCTTTGCCTTCAACCGGATGCCTTTCGGGTTGTGCAATGCACCCGGAACTTTTCAGCGACCCATGATGGATATCTTCAAGGATTTCCTTAGACACTTCTTTGAGGTCTTCATCGATGATTTTGCTGTTTTCAGTGACCGGAAAAGTCATCTCGATTGTTTAAGGAAAACATTCGAGAAGTGCCGAGAAACCAATTTGAAATTACACCCGGGAAAGTATTTTTTCAGAATGGGTTCCGGTCTGTTACTTGGACATGTGGTCACTCAGACCGGATTACAAGTTGACATGGACAAGGTCAAAGCAATTTTGTCGCTGCTACCTCCAATGTGTGTAAAAGGAATCCGAGGATTTCTTAGCTGTGTCAGATACTATCGCCGATTCATTGATGGATACGCTAGAAGAGCAGTTCCGCTCACGGAACTTCTCAAACAAGATACGGAATTTGTTTGGACCGGACAACGACAGGAGGCTTTCGAAGATCTAAAGATGCAGCTTGTCAAATCCCCAATCCTTTCCGTTCCGGATTGGAAAAAGGATTTTCATGTTACCATCGATGCATCCGGATGGTGTTTGGGATCCATTTTGTGGCACTTTGACAAAGATAAGCGAGAGAATCCGGTCCTGGGTTTTCTGTGTTCGTTTTGTGGTATTGAGTTTCCGGTTGAGGACCGGAAAGGATTGAAAGTGTGCTTAACCGTGTAGAAAAGCTAACTACTTCACAGAATCTCTTGGGTTCGATCTTTAGAGTCACTTTGTTATATTCTAGGGTGGTTTTTGTGAGTATAATAGGGTATTTACCTACCCTGTGCTGCGACAGAGTGGTACTGCCCAGCCACGGTCGGCGTAGGATAGGCATGGACACTAAAAATAAACCTCACAAGTATCCGCTCTTAACCTAGCCGCACGTCCCATTCTTCACACCTCTCTCAAATCTCAATCGGCACCTGCAAACAACCTCACAATCTCACAAGCACGATCTTCCTCTCCTTCGCTTACAGACTACCAAAACGTAGAACACTTGCTTGACGGAAAGCGGCGCAGTTCGCGGACACCACAAACAGCGAGGGAAAAGGAAGGAAGTCTAGCAGCTCCGAGCTTAATATAGCTTGCCGACCCGATTCCGGTCCGGTCCTTCTATTCGGTCCAACCCTAATCCGAGTTGGGCAGGATTCCGGTCCTAGGTACATTAACTGGATTCTGCCAAATACTCCACTACTTCAATGTCGTCCCTAAATTCAACTTTTCTGCCGTTCCTTAGTTGAATCCGGATTCCAACTGGCTGGTTTCCGGTCCAAATTCTAATTAACACAGAACAACCAAAAATTTAGGTTGTGACAGTGGAAAACAATGAAGTTCAACGCCCGAGATTTGGAGATCTCGGAAGGCGTTAATGGCAATGTGGCTACTGCATAGCACCTAGCCATTCTTCCAAGTAATGAAAACAAAAATGGGACAGACGTAGCTGATAAGGAGAAGATTGTTAAAAGCAGTGACAATGAAGAAACCAGTGAGGAGTTGAAGTCTTCTGACAATGAAGAAACAGACTTTGAGGAAGAGGAAAATGCCTATGACATGGAAAAAAAGACGCTGAAAATGTCAAGGTTGCATGGACGTCCACCGTCCACGACCGCTGGTCCTGGAACGTCCAGAGACATAGACGGACGGGCTATTTAGCGGACAGGCCCCGTTCGCTAGACAGGCGGACCGGCGGACCAGCGGACCCGCAGACCGGACGACCGGAAGACCAGCGGACCCGCGAACCGAAGGACGGGCGGACCAGCGGACCTGCGAACCGGAGGACCGCCAGACCAGCGGACAGACGAAGGTAGGGTTTAGGGGCAAGGCCCTTAGGCCTTTAACCCTTAAAGAACTGAATCCATTCATCCATTGTGAAATGGTCAATCTTCCTATTTGAGCTAAATTTGGCTTTTTTAATTGTGTTCAAACAACAATCTTGTATTTTTATTACTTGAAACTTTGAATTTTATGTCACTTTGAAATATTTCAATTTGTTTCGTGATCAATTATAATTGTTATCAATTTTGGTGCAAAAAATAAACATAAATGAGTAAAAATAGAAAAAAGCAATCCAAATTTTTTCAAAAAAATTTCAAGTGTTACAAGTATCAATGGAAGGGGGAGGTGGCAAGGGTAATGAGGCAAATTCATCATCATTGTCCTCTGCATTTGGCAATGGCCAAGCTGGGCAACCAGATTGACCACGATAAGACCAAGACGGCATGCAATCGCTTGCGCCTGTCCAATTGGTAAGTATCACGGCTGAATGAGCCGTCATTTTCTCCTTTTTGTTCTTCCCTATCACTATACGCCAGTCTATATCTTTCTGCAATACAATCTCCGCCCAAACCATAGCCATGGTAGAATAGTTTATCATTTTGGGCTTTGAAGCAACTAGACCTGTAGCTGCCCAAATTTCTTCATATCTCTGCTTGAAATGTTCACTGGTGCATCCTTCCATAGGGCCTTCTCAACGCTTGACGTTCTTCTCTAATCTCTCAGTGTCAAGCGATGACCACAGTTTGGCAAGATGTGACATTGTAACATATTTTTTGCACGTTGTGCAAGTCCAAGATTTTTGAGACTCGTACTCCCATCCTTCATTTGCCACATTAAACTCATCGAAGTAGACCTCTCAATTCAGTTCTTGTAATTTTCCCTTCGTACTTTGCTTGAAAGGATTTTTAGGCATGATGTCCAAATGACAACTTCCGAAGTTGACAACATAACGTTTCACAATTTCACAGTTTTTGCACTTGAAGTAGAAGGAGGCGCGCACAGACGAATTGCCATTGGATCACCCACTCCACAAGCGAAAAAACTGTGCGGACGGAGCTGTCCGCAGCCCATTATATACCGTCCGCTAGGGCAGACGTCACTGTCACGATCGGACGGTCCAGGTGCGTCGGCCATTCCATCGGACGACCCAGGATGGGCGGACAGGCGCGCGGACGGGCACGCAGACCGCCGGGCAAACGCACGAACGCGCGAACCCACGCGCGGACCAGCTGACCAGCAGACTAGCGGACGGGGCGGACGGGGCGGACGGGCGGACCAACAGACGGGGAGGACGTGCGATCCAATGGACCAACGGACCAACGGACCAAAGGTGGTCCGCTGAAGCTCATTGGATTCCCTGAAGCACTTAGGATTCTTTTCTTTCCATGAAACCTTTGATCCATGCTAATAATGGCCTAAACCCTATAAACCCTAAACCCTAAACCCTAAACCCTTAACAGTGAAATTCCTAAGTATTATTTCAAAATTCATTACTTCTTCTTTCATTCAAGTTCAATTTGAAGTTCAAGTCGAAGCCAATTCATTATTTATATTCAAGTAATGGAGTTATGATCATGGATGAACGCAATTAAAAAATTACAAAAGCTYCGGATTCAACTAAAATAAATTTAAGTGTACATCAAGTCTTCAACTAAACTTAAGAAATCAATTGATTTAAAACAAATAATTACACATCATACATGAAATTTGGAAAACAATTAAAATTTAAATGCAATGCATGACATCCATTTCAATAAATAGCAGCATTCATTTAAAATTTGAATTGAACATTTCTTTCATTGCTCTCCAATTTGAACTTCTAATTTATCATTGTAAATTTGTATTGTACTTGAAGTGATTTTATAATTCAGTTCCAATTGCATTCCAATTTCTGAATTTAGTCGAAGTTTCGGTTCATTAGGAGTCCAACTTAAAATTAAAATTCATGAAAGCATGAAATTCATTTTGAATTTTAATTACAATGACTTCGTAAAATCAATTAGACATTTAGACTAGGAAAGTAGGAAACGGTCCACAATGGAATTCAAACGGAAGTGGAATTGAAATTGAAAGGAAGTTGTATTCAAATTTAATTC